>CAMZMU010000057.1:60392122-60594272 GCA_947311845.1 Poa pratensis | reverse complement strand
CCATCGCAAATTAGTTTATACCCTTTTGAGCATCCATGTGATTAAAACATCTCCGCAAGCATGGTTAGTCAAAACTGTGCACCAGTTCTGAATTACTTTATAGCATTTTCACACATATTTTTAGGCTTTAATTTCGTCTTAGGACAATGCATCACCACACAATCTTTCCTGGCATGTTGTCTCACTCCCCAATGTGTTATTGAGCATTTTCTGATGGGAACGTCATCATTTCAAGTGTGAGATTAGGGCTAGTCAATGCTGTAATTCTGTAATTCTAAATTTTTCTTTTAGCATCCAAATTCGAGTTTACCAATAGTAGAGCAGTAAATCAGGTCAAACCCTTGCCCATAACCTTTCCCTCGACCCTGGACAAGACTAGCCCTGCCTCTCCCATTCTTATTCTTTCGGGCATTTAATCAAACACCTGCTGTGCAAGACATGGCTGGGCACCGCCCGACCCTCCAACCAGCGCCCTCGACCACCTCGGGAGCTCACACCACGCCAGCACCTGGTACCACCTCCATGAGTGCTCTGGCGAAGCCCCGCTCCATCCCCTTGTCCCTTATGTCCGAACCGAGCACCGCCCCTTTTGCCTGTGCCCGCGGCCACGTCATCGTGTTCCGACCAACCCATGCCTAGACCTAGCTCTAAAACCTTGCCTGTGCACTCGCCCAACCCTCCAGAGATGCTGCAGACACCGTCTCTCTTGCCCTATTGCTGCCCACCTTCTTCTCTATCTCAGCCCGTGCACCCGTGCACGGTGGACCGGCCACCTCTCGGATTTAAGCCCCACAACCCCTCTCCGTGCCCTAACCTTGTCATTTTCACTCCCCAATGTCCACTCCACCAGCGCTAGCAGAAGATACGAGCTCTCCCTGCTCTAGCTCGGTGGAGCTAGGGTTTCCTCCACCTCGGGCTGCCGGCTTGGAGCCTTGTTCCCTGACGAATCCGACCACTACTTGGCTCCATTTATGCACCACCTTGCTCCTCTCATCTAGCACTACCTCTGAGACATTCTCATTTGGTTGTAGGGACACCGAAGCTGTTGCATGGATCTCGTGTCTACCGTGGACGTCCTCTCCATTGTCGCCGTTTGGAAGCTCTCCAGCACGAACTGCAGCGAACCCGGCCACCCGACCCTCTGCACATCTCCTGCACTCACCCGCTGTCCACAACCCTCCCACGGTGAGAACCAGTAGCCTAGGTCGAAATTACTCTCTTAGTCACGTTCTAGGAGTTGCAAGGAAGGAGAAGAACAGCTACCGTCGATTTTCGGATCAACGGTTGTGATTGATTGTCCTAGATCTGTTTCTGGCCTTTAGATCTAGATCTAAGGGTGACTTACCCCTTCAGCCTGCTGGATCTCGCCATGGGCCCCCAGCACGGTGCTGTCCAGCCTCCCTTCGAATCTGGCCCATTTAGTGTTTTTTTAGTCAAACTGATTTCCTGTTTTGTAAATCCTGTTAGTTATATCCTAGGTTTTAATCCACCATTTAATCCCTGAGCATGTGTTTGAGTTAATTCAAATTTTGTAGAGTAGCTATGTGTTTTCTTAACCATATGGCACTGGCCGTTTTCAAAAATATGTTTTTATGTATGTGCTAGATGTAATCTTGTAAAAAGTTACTTTTTCACTAAATCTTTATTATCTTGAGTTTTATGAATCCAAAATTTGTGAATCCAACTGTTCTGGAAAGATTGTGAGTGTAGCTTTCTGTAGAAGTTAACCTCATAGGTTTGTGATGCTTAGTTTTAAAGTTTAATGTGTTTGAAGTTGGGACCAGTAGGGTTTTCCAGCATTTATCTGATTTTCTGTGAATAAGTTTTTTGGGTAAATCCAATTGCAGTAGTTTCTAATTCTTACAAAGAACCTAAACCTATCTTTGCATAACTTTTTGTTGAACAGACACCACTGGGCTTAATAAACTCTAAAAATGGTGTTTTCTGCCTATTAAAAGTGATAAAATAAATATTTATCATCAGATGGACTAAATTTGGGGATGAAAACACCAAGTTCTTTCATGCCATGGCTACTGACAGATTCAGGAGAACTTCTATTGCCCAGCTCTCTTTAGCTGATGGGACTCATGTGACCTCCCATGCTGATAAGGAGGCAATCATATATGCATCCTTTAAGGAAAGACTTGGTACTTGTCAGAACCCTATTATGGGCTTTGATCTTGCTGATCTTATTGAACCTATTAATGGTCTTGACTGTCTATCTGCTCCCTTTTCTCATGAGGAAATTGATTTAGTGGTAAAGGAGATGCCTATTGACAAAGCTCCTGGGCCTGATGGTTTTAATGGACAGTTCCTCAAATCATGTTGCCATTATTAAAGAAGATATTTATCTGCTCTGTCAGGAATTTCATGAGGGGAAACTAAATTTAGAAAGCATAAATACAGGATATATCACCCTGATTCCTAAAGTTGGCTCCCCTGCAACAGTAAATGATTTCAGGCCCATCACCCTCCCTAACTGTTGTCTCAAGCTAATCACAAAACTCCTGGCTAATCGTCTGCAGAAAGTAGTTCTCAAAATTGTTCACAAGAACCATATGGATTTCTGAAAGGAAGAACAATTCAAGACTGCATTGCCTGGCTTTTGAATTCATACACCAATGTGAAACGTCAAAGTGAGAGATAATTTTGTTGAAATTGGATTTTGCCAATGCCTTCGACACCATTGACCACAATGCCATGATTAAAATTATGAAGCAAATGGGTTTTGACTCAAAATGGTTGCAATGGATAGAAGCAATTTTCAGCTCGGTATGTCGAGTGTGCTGCTTAATGGTCTTCCTGGACGTCAATTCCACTATAAAAGAGGGGTTAGGCAGGGTGATCCTCTTTCACCACTGATTTTTGTTCTGGCTGCGGATTTACTCCAATCTGCCATCAATAAAGCTTTTCGTGATAACTTGCTACAGGCACCTTTTTCCCCTGATTATGGGATGGACTACCCAGTGGTGCAGTATGCAGACGACACCATAGTCATTATGCCAGCTTGCACTGACCAAGTGATGAAAATGAAAGAAATCCTTGATACTTATGCTCAGTCCACTGGATTGCACATCAACTACCACAATCAATCATGATTCCTATCAACACACCACAGCAGCTGGCAACTGATATTGCTGCCATTTTTGGCAGTGTTTATTGGCACATGCCATTTACCTACCTTGGTCTTCCTCTTGGAACCACCAGACCAACTGTTCATGATCTCATGCCTTTAGTGGACAGAATCGAGCGAGCAATGACTGCAAATTTCATGATGATGACATACAGTGGGAGAGTGATGGTGATCAACACGTTACTCACATCTATTGCCACTTTTTCTATGTGTGCACTAAAGATTCACCCCAAAATCCTAGAGCATATTGACAAGATTAGAAGGCACTGTTTGTGGAACAAGAAAACAGAGGATGGAGAGCATTGCAATTCTCTGATTGCCTAGGATAAAGTTTGTAGACCCAAGAATAAAGGTGGTATGGGTGTTTTGAACCTAAAAATACAAAATGAGGGGCTTTTGCTTAAATACCTTCATAAATTTTATAACAAGCTGGATACACCTTGGGTCTCACTAATTTGGAAAACATACTATGTTGACAAGGTGCCTCACTCCAGTGATCTATGTGGCTCCTTTTGGTGGAAAGATGTTTGTAAATTGTCCCTATATATAGAGGTATATCCCATTGCACAATTGGGGCAGGAGATACTGTTTTGTTTTGGAAAGATCCTTGGAAAGACCAGTTGGCTGCTGGTTCCTATCCTAGAGCCTACTCCTTCACTCTTAATGAAGATGTGTCGGTGAGAGATTTCCTTGCTGCAGATTCGCTTGGTGCTAACTTCCACTTACCTCTCTCTGCACAAGCACTCCAGGAATTGAGACGGCACAAGAAGACACTGCCCACATTATTTTGGATAATGCAGCTAATGATCAATGGACTTACCTGTGGGGATCTGACCAATATTCTTCAAGCCAATACTACAAGTTTTGCTTCAGAGAGATTGTACCACATGAATATTTTGCTTGGATTGGAATGCAAGAGTGTCCCCAGAATAAAATTCTTCTGTTGGTTGCTTCTATCTGACAGACTTAACACAAGGAATAGTTGAGAAGAAGGCATTACCATGTGGGAAAACTTTTGACTGCACTATGTGCAATGCTGGGGTTGAAGAGACTGTGGAGCATTTCTTCTTTCACTGTGATTTCAGTAAGAACTGCTGGGCCAGTCTGAACTTCCCCTCTCCAATGATGTTACAGCTGACAGACTGGATCTGATTCCTTCTCCAAGAATAATTGGAAGCAATTGATGTTCATGGATGTCTTTGCCACTGCTGCCTGGAGCATCTGGAAGGAGAGTAACAATTTCTATTTCAATGGGATTACTCCTTCTATCTCTGCTTGGGCAGCTCGCTTCAAAGAAGACTTTCGATCCTTGTCCATAGGACGAAGGAGAATAAGCATAGCTTTATTTTTTCATTAACCAGCAACCTTTGATCCTTATTCTTTTGTTGTAAATATGTAACTGTGTCTGCTTCCCCTTCTTGGGGTTTTTTTTAATATAGAGGCAGTAGGGGCCTTCCCTACTGTCATAAATGTCCAAAAAATAAAAAAATATTTGGTCCTTTATGAAATTGTTGCTATTGTTGTTTGTGAAATGTTTAGGTACTGTAGATCACTACATAATGTTGTTCTTAATATCCTAGTACTGTTAGTGCTTAAGTAAAAACAAGATGAAGTTAGTTGTAAAATGCTATTAGTGCCTAAGAAAATAAAATGAATTAATCATGCTTGTTTGCTTAATCTCATGATTAATGAAACAAAGTAAAACTTCACTAATAAAGTTCTCCTTAGCTACTGGTGGTTTTAAGTGTTTTTTAGTGATGTTTAGTTTTACAAATTGAAAGTGATTCAAAAAGGTTGTCCAATTATCACCTTAACCTTATTTTGTAAATAAATAATAGATGGTATTGTAGTTGTCAAACATGTTTGTGTGATTTAATATGTTTGCCTTGTTAGTTAAACTTGGTAGTCTTTAAGTTTAATACTAGCATGAGTAGTTTGTTAATGTCTCTATCTTAGCTTGGTGAAATAATTTAATAATAGGAAAATAATTAGTAACTTAACTTTTGTCTGAAGTATTTCCTGAAAACTAAAGAGATACTTTTGTCTGAAGTATATCCTAAACTACGGTAGCAGCCCTTGTTAAGTGACCTAATCACCCTCAGGGGAGTTTTTGCTTTAGTGTTTAGTTAAAAACTACCATTTTAACAATTAGGGTTGTTATGTGTATTTTCTTAGGTGTGTTTGTCTTAGCTTTATGGACTTGTTGCTTGTTGTTGTTTAACTAAGTGAATTGCTTGCTTTTGTTTGTTAGCTTAGTGTCTTGTGCAAGTGCTTGCTATTTGATATGTCCTTGTGGTATTGTCTTGTGTTTTGAGTATTGTTCCTTTTCCTGTTTACGACGTTAGATACGATCGGGAAGGAACTGGAAGTGAGGAGTGATCCCGAAGAGCACCAAGATAAAGACCAAGGACATTTTGCTGAGCCAGGCAAGCCACCTCAACACCTTATTGAACCCCTACTATTTGTTCAAAGCATGTCTTGTTTTCAAAATAAAATAAATGCATGTTTTATCTATTATGTGGCATTTTGCCACCCCAAAACTATTTTACAAAATTTTGTTTGGCCAAAGATATATCTACTAGATATAATAGTTTCATAAAAATAAGTCTTTACTTGAGAAGCCTTCTACTGAAGGCGCTATCAAGAAAATTATATTTTCTAGTAGTATATCCTTATACTCTTACCTCAAAACTATAGGATGGGAGCCTGGATTTGATGAAATTCTTTCGGAAGAAAACCCGAGTCGCTGGGAGCGATCGGCGAGAAAGTATTTTATAAAACCCATGTTGCTGGGAGCAAATGGAGATGTTCATGAAACCCGAAGTGCTGGAAGCATTCGGTGAGTTTACGAAAACCCGAGCTGCTGGGAGCAGTCGGAGGTGGAGATGCCTTTGAAAAACAAAGTACTGCCCTAGCGGCCGCCCGAACAATTAACCCATGCAGCCACATTACCTGACATGGGTAGGGCTTGACCGGAAGCTTGTTTGTATTAATATGGAGCTACCTCAATTTGCTTAGGGGTGGCTATGGCCCCTGAACTGGTTGTCGCCTAGAGAGAGGGGCAAAAAAGAGTGGGATTAAGTTCGCCACCGAGTTGCACCGATTAGGTCCCCTGTCATGGCGGTCTGACGCAAGAGATGGGTCAAACGGTGCCGGGGGGAATCAACCTAGTTGAAGAGGTATCTCTGTATTAGTATGGACATAGTGAAAAGTCTTGATTAGTGTCCCGACGTTTGACGTATTGTCGTCTGGCAATCCGTGGGATGATCCGCGGCGGTAACCTATTTGATGTGGTGAAAGTGCACCCCTCTACAGAGTGTAAAACTATTCGAATAGCCGTGTCCGCGGTCATGGACGGTTGGAAAGTTCCCCGATCTAGGCGTACGGGCAAATTTTATGTTTTAAAAAGAAAAGTGGTTTTTCTCGGTGGAAACAAGGAGGCATCAAGAAGGTACCTGGGAGGTACGGATTTTGGGAGAAGATGGTTGGTCTCGGGGAGACAATCAGTCTGATCTCATGGAAAGGAAAAAGGGGTATCCCCATCCTAGTGTCTTTGAAAAGTTTCACAAAAGTGTTTTTATAAAGAATTGGAGATAGCACATGCTATTTCTACAAGAGAAAATTTTATCTCTAAATGTTTTGTTTAACAAGGATATAGAGATGTTGTAATTTCTATGTCTAAATGCATCCTTTGCGAAAACTAAGCCCTCTAACAATATTAGCAGCTATCCCAGTTTTCGAAAAAACGTTTTATTGCATTACCATGAAAACTTAAGCCTTGAGGTGGCATTGCGAGTACGTAATTGTACTCATATGGCTGTGTCCCTGGATATTCAAACGTCCAGATTACAACGAGGAGGGCTATGCTGAAGAGGAGGAGTATGCCGACGACTACGCCAACTGAGTGTCACCGGTCAACTGCTCTGTGGGAATGCGTCTGGTTGTGACGAGGGCCGACGCTAACCGAAAGCTTCCGCTATATTGTAGTTAATTCCGTCCTATGTGACGATGGTTGTAGGCTTGGTCGTGTGACCTTCATTTATGTAAGTCTTGTACTATTCGAGTTGGATGATGTAACTTTGTATACCATGTTGGTTATGTGATCGCGATGCACTCATCATTGGGATCGTGATCTGTTTACATAACGTGGGCACCTCGGACTGGTAGTCGGGGGGTCCTCACAGACTTGGTATCAGAGCCATCATTGACCTTAGGAGACCTTAGTCAGCATGGTCGTTAGCTTAGGAAGGAAATATTTTGCTAAAACCTATTTCTACAAATCTATTTTTCTTCAAAGTAAGCCTAGTATGGTTTCCACTCCCCATCTATTCTCAAAAATTTCTTGATCTTACCTCTCTAATTTCAAGTATTTCAAAAAGAGTTTTCCCTACTCTCTTGTCCTATTCGAAACTTGTTTAGGCTTGGCGATGAACCGAGAAAGACCTAGAACTTAGCAAACAGAGGAAAAAGAAGCTTCCTTCCCAAGACTTCTACATCAAGGTGATTTACTTGCGAAGAACGAAGATCTTCTATCACCTTCAAGATTTAAGTGACATCCGCCAAGGCTTCCATACGAAGAATCTACCAAGTTTCAAGCTCAATGACGTCAATCTGCCAAGAAGTTAAAGACATGAAGACCTCAACAAACATGACTAACCCAGACCCATAGGATTGGAATTACCCCCGTCTACCCGAGTATTAGACACCGTTGGTACTAAATGTACCTTGCTTGCTCTTTGATTGCTTGTTAGTTCTCTGCTTGTGTGTTGTTCTCCTGTGTGTTTCGTAAATCGCCCTGTCAACAAACCCCTAGTACTTAGTAAAATAGTCAGCTACCCTGACGCAATAGTCTTGTTGCGCTTTTTAATTTTGTTCTAACTACCTCTACCAGATTTGTTTAACTCGATTCTGGCAACCATAGATTCCCAGACGGAAATGTCACGGGAGCACACCTACATCGGTCCCGGTTTTGAAGCCACACAAAGTCCTCCGCTCCATCAAATCGAAGCCACCCCGGAAACCACTCGACAACCTTTGAAAGGGAGGAATCCCTTACGTCTAAAGACCTGCCCAAGAAAGTTAGTAAGGATACCATCGAAGTCAGAGGACTGGACGCCAGGCCATAGAAAAACACTGGTGTCACACTTGTAGGGAACACGGACATCAGAGCTGGAAGTGCCCCCTTAGGTACACCATAAAGAGAGGACCACCACAAGGAAAGGCTTGTAGTCTGTGTGGAAGAGGTGGACATCAGGCGAGTCAATGCCCCGGCAGCTGCCCACACTGTTTCAATGCGCATCAACTTGGTAAGTGCCCAACCGCTAGCGTCACTTGCTACCTATGCGAAGGAGATGATCATGTTCCGGCCAAGTGTCCTATGGAGTTCTTAGTAGAGCGAGTAAATGATGCCCATGAGAAGATTGCTCAAGACGCCATCCATGCCCCAAGAAAGACGTCCACCAGAGCATCTAGCCAATGTCGGAATTCGAAGCGCCGGAAGGGTAGAAAGGAGCCAACACCACCCTTAGAAACATATCACAAGTTGTGCCTACGATCTGGAAGAACCCTTCTCAGGAAGAAGTCTCTTAGAGGTGCTTCCCACCCTACAGAGTTTCAATCCGCACCTCAAGCCATGGTGACTCCTAGGCAGACTGCTACAAGAAGTATGGATCCTATTTAGTGAGCAGTATTTGGGTTCCATGTAAGATCTTTCAATTTTAATAAAATTCCTTTTAGACTCTTAAAGAAGAGAGATTTTTAGGTTGGCAAAGAAGTATTATACCAGACTATCATGGAATATTTGGAAACTTTTATATCAGAATCTATTATTATTAATCTCTTTAAAAATAATGTGATATTCCAATGTTCGTGTTATATAAAAGTACTTTGGTAACAAGCCTCATGAACTTGTTAACAAATCACTTTTGTATGCTCAAACAATTGAGTGTCATATAATAAACGGAACGTCAGATAGTCCAGTACATTCAGCCTCTGGAATATGAAAAGTGGTTTCATGACAAGACTAGCTACCTTGTTAACAAATTCTTCTTGCATGACTAAGGCGGGTCGAGGTCATACAGGACACCCCTGTGAGGCTTGAAAACTGTTGGCGGTTATTTAACTACTAACCCTCAAGACGGCAATACCTGGCAAGTGTCTACATCAACCGCAAGCGCCAAGGAGCTACAACCAAGACGAAGATCGCCGTGTTACCCAAGAACAACAACATATTAAAGTCGGTAACAACTTATACCTTCAACAGCTACCTTCAAGGCCCCTTTTTAAGGGGGGAAGACATACGCTAGCTTTATTAGCGAGTTTTGGCAAACTGTCCTTTGCGCCCTAACTTTAGAATATTTGAAGTCAACTCGACAAGAACGCTGATCAGCATCGACCTTCATGACAGCACCGTCAGCAGAGGCTAAAAGCCTTCCAGGAAGAAATCCGATGAAGTATTGACAAGGAGACCTCAGTTGAGAATCAACAACCTCGGAAGATGAAGGAGCAACAAACCCACTAACCTTGCACTCTCTTTGTACCCCTAGGAATCCGGGACGAGTTCTTTTAAGGGGAAGGTCTGTAACGTCCCAAATTTTGGAAGCTAGAAAAACTTAATTTAAAAGACCCAAAATTTAGGGCCGTCAAAAACTTTTTGCAACATCTTGTTTATGGGTGTGTCTTTCCTCTGTTTGCTCTGTTTGCCATGATGTGGTTTGTGTTTGTGTGGATGCCTCTCAAATTACAAACTGGAACTCAACCTTGTTTTAAAATGACCCCTTGTGATCAATGTCATGACAAGTAAAATAGTCCATATATTTTTCTCCTATTTATTTTTAACAAACTCTTTTCACCAAGATGTTCTGATTTTTGCAACTCTTAGTTCAAAACTCTTAATTTAATATTTCTTTGGAAACTATTACTAAGGAGTGGTTTAACCCTCTTTCTCCAAAATCTTGTCATGATCATGTTGGTCACCACCTCACAAATATATGTGTTTTATCTTAAGTGTTGGTGGATTGTTTAATTGTTTGCTTGCTTGAAATGTTTAACTTATGCTTGAAATTGGTTGTCTTGAATCTAAGTATGTGGATAATATGTGTCCACTAAAGGGTATGGTTTGATTTGATTTCTTCCATGCTTAAATGTGGTTTTATGATTTTGGTGTGTTTACCCTTTTTATTTTGATTTGGTTCAAAAGAAACTCAAAAAAAAATCTATTTTCAATAATGATGACTATCTTCATTACTATTAATTTTTAGCATTTCTAGAGCCTTACCAATTGTATTTCTTTTCATCTTTTTGGACACGCAACTTATCTAGCCTCATCTACAACATCCCAACTACCCCTCCTTAACCTTATTTAAAATTTCAAAAAAATGTTTGATGATAAATCCATGCTTGTTGAGTGCTACTTTATAAGGTGACCATAGGTGATGTTAATAGATAGCATTTTGTCATTTTCAAATCTTGTTTATGTTTGTACCTTTGAACCTAAACTCGATGCATGATACAACCTCTGCACCCCTACTAACCATCGCAAATTAGTTTATACCCTTTTGAGCATCCATGTGATTAAAACACCTCTACAAGCATGGTTAGTCAAACACTGTGCACCAGTTCTGAATTACTTTATAGCATTTTCACACACATTTTTTAGGCTTTAATTTCGTCCTTAGGACAATGCATCACCACACAATCTTTTCCTGGCATGTTGTCTCACACCCCAATGTGTTTATTGAGCATTTTCTGATGGGAACGTCATCATTTCAAGCGTGAGATTAGGCTAGTCAATGCTGTAATTCTGTAATTCTAAATTTTTCTTTTAGCATCCAAATTCGGTTTACCAATAGTAGAGCAGTAAATCAGGTCAAACCCTTGCCCATAACCTTTCCTCGACCCTGGACAAGACTAGCCCTGCCTCTCCCATTTCTTATTCTTTCGGGCATTTAATCAAACACCTGCTACATGGCTGGGCACCGCCCGACCCTCCAACCAGCGCCTCGACCACCTCGGGAGCTCACACCATGCCAGCACCCGGTACCCACCTTGAGTGCTCTGCGAAGCCCCGCTCCATCCCCTTGTCCCTTATGTCCGAACCGAGCACCGCCCCTTTTGCCCTGTGCCCGCCGGCCACGTCATCGTGTTCCGACCAACCCATGCCTAGACCTATCTCTAAACCTTGCCTGTGCACTCCCCCAACCCACCAGAGATGCTGCAGACACCGTCTTTCTTGCCCTATCGCTGCCCACCTTCTTCTCTCTCTCAGCCCGTGCACCCCGTGCACGGTGGACCGGCCACCTCTCGGATTTAAGCCCACAACCCCTCTCCCGTGCCCTAACCTTGTCATTTTCACTCCCCAATGTCCACTCCACCAGCGCTAGCAGAAGATACGAGCTCTCCCCTGCTCTAGCTCGGTGGAGCTAGGGTTTCCTCCACCTCGGGCTGCCGGCTTGGAGCCTTGTTCCTGACGAATCTGACCACTACTTGGCTCCATTTATGCACCACCTTGCTCCTCTCATCTAGCACTACCTCTGAGACATTCTCGTTTGGTTGTAGGGACACCGAAGCTGTTGCATGGATCTCGTGTCTACCGTGGACGTCCTCTCCATTGTCGCCGTTTGGAAGCTCTCCAGCACGAACTGCAGCGAACCCCGGCCACCCCGACCCACTACACATCTCCTGCCTCTCCCGCTGTCCACGACCCTCCCCACGGTGAGAAACCAGTAGCCCAGGTCAAATTCCTCTCTTAGTCACGTTCTAGGAGTTGCAAGGAAGGAGAAGAACAGCTACCGTCGATTTTCGGATCAATGGTGTGTGATTGATTGTCCCTAGATCTGTTTCTGGCCTTTAGATCTAGATCTAAGGGTGACTTACCCCTTCAGCCTGCTGGATCTCGCCATGGGCCAGCCCAGCAGGTGCTGTCCAGCCTCCCTTCGAATCTGGCCCATTTAGTGTTTTTTTAGTCAAACTGATTTCCTGTTTTGTATCCTGTTAGTTATAGCCTAGGTTTTAATCCACCATTTAATCCCTGAGCATGTGTTTGAGTTAATTCAAATTTTGTAGAGTAGCTATGTGTTTCTTAACCATATGGCACTGGCCGTTTTCAAAAATATGTTTTTATGTATGTGCTAGATGTAATCTTGTAAAAAGTTGCTTTTTCACTAAATCTTTATATCTTGAGTTTTATGAATCCAAAATTTGTGAATCCAACTGTTCTGGAAAGCTTGTGAGTGTAGCTTTTGTAGAAGTTAACCTCGTAGGTTTGTGATGCTTAGTTTTAAAGTTTAATGTGTTTGAAGTTGGGACCAGTAGGGTTTTCCAGCATTTATCTGATTTTCTGTGAATAAGATTTTTGGTAAATCCAATTGCAGTAGTTTCTAATTCTTACAAAGAACCTAAACCTATCTTGCATAACTTTTTGTTGAACAGAACACCCTGGGCTTAATAAACTCTAAAAATGGTCTTTTCTGCCTATTAAAAGTGATAAAATAAATATTTGGTCCTTTATGAAATTGTTGCTATTGTTGTTTGTGAAATGTTTAGGTACTGTAGATCACTACATAATGTTGTTCTTATATCCTAGTACTGTTAGTGCTTAAGTAAAAACAAGATGAAGTTAGTTGTAAAATGCTATTAGTGCCTAAGAAATAAAATGAATTAATCATGCTTGTTTGCTTAATCTCATGATTAATGAAACAAAGTAAAACTTCACTAATAAAGTTCTTCTTAGCTACTGGTGGTTTTAAGTGTTTTTAGTGATGTTTAGTTTTACAAATTGAAAGTGATTCAAAAAGGTTGTTCAATTATCACCTTAACCTTATTTGTAAATAAATAATAGATGGTATTGTAGTTGTCAAACAGTTTGTGTGATTTAATATGTTTGCCTTGTTAGTTAAACTTGGTAGTCTTTAAGTTAATACTAGCATGAGTAGTTTGTTATGTCTCTATCTTAGCTTGGTGAAATAATAGGAAAATAATTAGTAACTTAACTTTTGTCTGAAGTATTCCTGAAAACTAAAGAGATACTTTTGTCTGAAGTATTTCCTAAACTACGGTAGCAGCCCTTGTTAAGTGACCTAATCACCCTAAGGGGAGTTTTTGCTTAGTGTTTAGTTAAAAACTTCCATTCTAACAATTAAGGTTGTTATAGTGTATTTTCTTAGGTGTGTTTGTCTTAGCTTTATGGACTTGTTGCTTGTTGTTGTTTAACTAAGTGAATTATTGCTTTTGTTTGTTAGCTTAGTGTCTTGTGCAAGTGCTTGCTGTTTGATAGTCCTTGTGGTATTGTCTTGTTGTTTTGAGTATTGTTCCTTTCCTGTTTACGACGTTAGATACGATCGGGAAGGAACTGGAAGTGAGGAGTGATCCCGAAGAGCACCAAGATAAAGACCAAGGACATTTTGCTGAGCCAGGCAAGCCACCTCAACACCTTATTAACCCCTACTATTTGTTCAAAGCATGTCTTGTTTCAAATAAAATAAATGCATGTTTTATCTATATGTGGCATTTTGCCACCCCAAAACTATTTTACAAAATTTTGTTTGGCCAAAGATATATCTACTAGTATATAATAGGTTTCATAAAAATAAGTCTTTACTTGAGAAGCCTTCTACTGAAGGCGCTATCAAGAAAAATTATATTTTTCTAGTAGTATATCCTTATACTCTTACCTCAAAACTATAGGATGGGAGCCTAGATTTGATGAAATGCTTTCGGAAGAAAACCCGAGTCGCTGGAGCGATCGGCGAGAAAGTATTTTATAAAACCCATGTTGCTGGGTGCAAATGGAGATGTTCATGAAAACCCGAAGTGCTGGGAGCATTCGGTGAGTTTACGAAAACCTGAGCTGCGGAGCAGTCGGGTGAAGATGTCTTTGAAAAACAAAGTACTGCCCTAGCGGCCGCCCGAACAATTAACCCGTGCAGCCACATTACCTGACATGGGTAGGGCTTGACCGAAGCTTGTTTGTATTAATATGGAGCTACCTCAATTTGCTTAGGGGGAGGCTATGGCCCCTGAACTGGTTGTCGCCTAAGAGAGAGGGGCATAAAGAGAGTGGATAAGTTCGCCACCAGTTGCACCGATTAGGTCCCCTGTCATGGCGGTCTGACGCCAAGAGATGGGTCAAACGTGCGGGGCAATCAACCTAGTTGAAGAGGTATCTCTGTATTAGTATGGACATAGTGAAAAGTCTTGATTACTGTCCCGACGTTGACGTATTGTCGTCTGGCAATCCGGGATGATCCGCGGCGGTGACCTATTTGATGTGGTGAAAGTGCACCCCTCTGCAGAGTGTAAAACTATTCGAATCGCCGTGTCCGCGGTCATGGACGGTTGAAAGGTCCCCGATCTAGGCGTAGGGCAAATTTTATGTTTTAAAAAGAAAAGTGGTTTTTCTCGTGGAAACAAGGAGGCATCAAGAAGGTACCTGGGAGGTACGGATTTTGGGAGAAGATGGTTGGTCTCGGGGAGACAATCAGTCTGATCTCATGGAAAGGAAAAAGGGGTATCCCCATCCTAGTGTCTTTGAAAAGTTTCACAAAAGTGTTTTATAAAGATGTGGAGATAGCACATGCTATTTCTACAAGAGAAAATTTTATCTCTAAATGTTTTGTTTAACAAGGATATAGAGATGTTGTAATTTCTATGTCTAAACGCATCCTTTGCGAAAACTAAGCCCTATAACAATATAGCAGCTATCCCATTTTCGAAAAACGTTTTATTGCATTACCATGAAAATTAAGCCTTGAGGTGGCATTGCGAGTACGTAATTGTACTCATATGGCTGTGTCCCTGGATATTCAAACGTCCAGATTACAACGAGGGGGCTATGCTGAAGAGGAGGAGTGCCGATGACTACGCCAATGAGTGTCACCGTCAACTGCTCTGTGGGAATGCGTCTTGGTTGTGACGAGGGCCGACGCTAACCGAAAGCTTCCGCTATATTGTAGTTAATTCCGTCCTGTGTGACGATGGTTGCAGGCTTGGTCGTGTGACCTTCATTTATGTAAGTCTTGTACTATTCGAGATGGATGATGTAACTTTGTATACCATGTTGGTTATGTGATCGCGATGCACTGATCATTGGGATCGTGATCTGTTTACATAACGTGGGCACCTCGGACTGGCAGTCGGAGGGTCCTCACAGCCTTGGCCTTGGGGAATTTCGTCGAACACGTTGCACGCATGGACGGCGAGGTACGGTGGATGGCGAGTACGTGCTACGGTGGACAGCGAGGTCGCTCACCGCAGGTGAGGAGGAGAGGGAGAGGCAGCGGAGGTAAAGGGTGTCGTCGCAGCGGATGTAATGGGAGAGGAGCAGTACCTGCAGCGTCGAGGCGTCGCTGCGTGTGCTTATCTCTGCTGCACGCCGCCGGGGAGCGAGGGGACGCCGGGCTAGGGTTAGGGAGCCTGGAACGGAGGGGGCTGGACAACGAGCGGCGGCCGTGGCCGGGGCGCGGGGTCGAGCGCGGCGGGGTGGCGGACGCGTGGCGGCGGTTGGCGCGGGCGTGGAGGCAGGGGAAATTTTGGAACGAAGAGGCAGGCGCGGGGCGGTCCCCACATGTAAGTGGGGAAAAGAAATTCTGTGGCGCATCCTTTCTGGCATGCGCCACAGAATGCCGAGATTCTGTCGCGCATCCTTTCTGGCAAGCACCACAGAATTGTGTGGCCTGAGATTTTAAAAAGAATGTTTTGTTGTACTATGACAACAACACACACATAGCCCATTGGTTTGCTTAACTTTGTACTTGGGCAGCCAGGTTCGAATCCTGGCTGTCCCACATTTTTTTCTTTTAAATTTTTTTGGTTAAATTTAAATAAAGAACACACACATCTGTTATTCTTTTAAAAAAACATTTTTGGTTATATTGAAAGAAAGAACATACACACATTTAAAAAAAGACGAATATACACACAATTGTTAGTAGACCAATATTTTATTCATGGTATACATATATATGCTAGTCTCTCTCACACACATGTACAAATTAATACACACAAAAAGTCTTTTTCGACACACACATTTAAAAAAAAGAATGTACACACAATTGGTTATATTAAAGAAAGAACACACACATTTTAAAAAAAAGAATGTAAAAAACACAAACACATTTGGTTAAATTTCAAAAAATTGGTTATATTTAAAGAAAGAACACACACACATTTTAAAAAAATGTACAAAACACAAACACATTTGGTTAAATTTTTTTTTGTTATATTTAAAGAAAGAACAAACACAAATTTTATAAAAAAGAATGTGTACACACAATTAATTGTTAGTAGACCAAATATTTCTGTGGCGCATCCATGGTGGCATGCGCCACAGAAATAGTTTTTTGGTTAAATTTAAAAAAAATTAAATTTAAACATGTTTCTGTGCGCACATGTGGGATGCGCCAGAGAAATGTTATTTTCTGGCATGCGCCACAGAACAAGCACCGATGCAAATCATTGGATGGGGCCCACCGAATTTTTGTGGCGCATTGTTCTGGATGCGCCACAGAAATTATGATTTTTGTGGCGCATCTATCTCAATGCGCCAGAAAAATGTCACCATATTATTGTGGAGGCGGGATCCACTTATTTCTGTGGCACATGTATGTGCCTATGCGCCACAGTATTCGTGGCGCACTAGGCATGGTACGCCACTGAAGTTTTTTTGTGGCGCATGGAAGTTTGGTGCGCCACAGATAGTGAATCCACAGAAAGGCAGTTTCCTACTAGTGGCATATTATGATGAAATTATTAATTTGATTGATGACTTAATTGAATATGATTAACACAAACTTAACCAATTGTTAAGGATAATAATAATTATCAAATTTTAATAAACGAAAATCTTATTTTTTAAGAGTTAAAAATGACTTAGAATATTCAATAATCATGAAATAATAGCATAAGTATTTCTTAAGTTTATAGATTCATTTATTATTATTGATTTATTATTTGACAATTATTTCCTTATGGAAAATTTCATTTTGATTATCCATTTTTGAATTACAAATTATTCATGTACACAAAAATTACATAACATTCCATAATTAAAACATATATTAAAATTTAAGTTTACACATGTGAAATAATTTAAATGAAGTTGAAATGCATCCAAATAGCATTTCCATTAACTCCATATTTAAAATAATAAGTGAATTGTAGTTTTAATTTTAGGATGATTCAAATTTAATTAAACAAGCATTTTATTTACACAAACAGATAGATTTTATTTTTCTGATCATTTTGGTATATTAGTTGTATTTTTCTGATTTAAAATGATTTAGTTATGAATTTTCAAAGTTTAAATTCAAATTGAACAATTTCTAAAATTCTAAATTGAGTTGGTCCCACATGTCATAATTTTAATAATTACTAAATTAATTTCTAAATTGAATATAATTCTGACAGTGGGGTCCACATGTAATAATTAATTTAAATAAAAGAAATCATTTTTAGAAAAGGAAAAATAAATTTATGACGTCATGCTGACATCAGCAGAAGAACCTCCTCTGCTGAACACGGATTCGATGAATCCGCTGCGATTCTGGCTTTGTTTCCTTGTTTGCTCGATGGCACGGGATAGAGGATACCGAGGCGAACCTATTGGTGGCAGCCGCTCCAAAATGGTCGTCGGAGCAAGCACAACGGCGAGCTCCGCGGCGGCCGGAGACGACACACGACATGGCAACGATCCTGGACGAATTGGCGCAAATTAAAGGCATGGGAAGATGCGTATGCTCACCATGAGCACGCCGGACGGCTCGGTGAGGCTTGGGGAGGACGGACGGCGACGAACTCATCCTCGAAAGCCAACGGCTGAACTTGGAGAAGACGGCTCGATTCCTTCTCTACCGAGCTCCACACCACGCACCACTCAACGAGGAGCAAGAGGGCGACATGGCGAACCTCCAGAGCACCTCTGGGCAGCACGTGAGCACGGAATCGACAGCAAACGCGGCGGCCCGACGAGCTAGGGTTTCGCTTTCCGATCGATTTTCTGGGAGAGCAAGAGAGAGGAGTGAGGCGATAGAGAGTGAGATGGGGACGGCTCTGGGGTCTTATCCGCGAGTTCAAGCACGCAAAGAGGAGGTGGCACGACGGCGTGGTCCTCTGCCTTCTGGCGGGAGGAAGAAGAAAGAAGAAAGAAATCATTTTGCAAGAACAGTAGAAACAGGCCCCTGGCTCCTGTTTTAAATGAATTGAGGACTTATTTGTAACATGAATATTTACAAGAAAATCCTGAAATGTTTAAAATTGCACAAACAAGTTTATTCAGTACTGAAAATTGACTATTTGGAGTATTTTGAATTCAATTAGTCTTTGGAATATATTGTGCTTATTTAAATTTATTTCCTATTATAAGATGTATAGAATTTCACAACAATTTTATTTTGAACTTGGAACTTAGTTTGTGTATTTAAATTCATTCACCATATAAAGTAATTTGAGCATGTTTGGATTTATTTCATTTAATCAGTTTTGTTGTTTATGACTTCTATTTTTATTATGCATTATTTTGTTCGTAGCAACAAGAAATACATTGCTTGGTTGTTTATTTGTGAATACTTGTCATTTTCAAATACTAAAGATAATTCCTTGATTGATTTCAACTCTAAAGAGATATAAATATTCAATCTTGTGTTTTGAGTGCTTTATAAATTCCTGGGCAACACCAAATTGTTGTCCAACAATATAAACATGATTTGATCCCTGTGATGACTGCAAAGAGTATACACAGTGTTTCAATTCAAATTCATGCTAAGCATGATACATTTTCTTGGTGTCTTTAACTTGTGATCCCTGACAACTAAAGCATGTGAAAACATGATCAAATGTCTGTGGATGCACAAATTACAATTGTCCTGCCTGTGATCAGGTCTTATGGTAAGATAAATAGGTAAAATGATGTGAACAGATCTTGCTTAATTCCATAGCTCATTCTGATGATAAAAGGATGATATACTCCTTGATAAAAATAGATGATCTTGTTTCTGTGGAGGCAAGTTGCTAAAACAATTGCTGGCTAAGTAGTCCATGTGGTTCCATTTACCACATGTCCAGATTTATCTCCTCACGAGAATAAATTCTTGAACAAGCCAAATGCTCTTGTCACTGGATGAACTTGCGAACCCTCTCTTATGAGACATGTCCACACTCACATGAATTTGAGAGTTAACTCATGTGATGGTTACATATGGATGATGATCATATGGTTTTATGCTTTGGCTTTACTTTCTCCCTAATAATCATACTCTTGGAGAAATACCATGTATTATCTGTCCTTTTGTTTATTTGTATATGACACTCAATTGTTTGAGCATACAAAAGTGATTTGTTAACAAGGTTGCAAAGCTTGTCACCAAACTACTTCTATATAACACAAACCTTAGAACATCACACTATTTGTAGAGAAGTTAAATAAGAATTGATTTTGATATAGGAGTTTCCAAATACTAGTGATGGACTGGTATAGTGCTTCTATGCATATCTAAGAAATCCATCTATATAATCTTCTTGTTGAACTTTCTCATTTCTTGTGTTGTCTTCTCTTGTAGAATGAATTTGAGAAGATTAGAAGATAAGATAGTTTTGATAGAATAAGTAGATCTAGATTAAGATTAGTTTAGTCTTTATCCTCCTTCCAAATCTTCTTTTCTTTTCTTTAAGATATGTACTTATTTGATTAATGATGTAAGTCATACTCATCATTTGATTTAATGTTTCATGTATTATTTACTTGTAACCAAATGTTTGAAATTAGATAGGACAAGATTTTTGAAGTTTATAGCACTCATGTTGATGACTAGGTCTAATCCACCAACATCAGCGAAACCTCGATGTAAGTTTCACAAGTTGGATTCCAAGTTTTTAGTTACTCGTCAAACTAACGGCATTCTCAACTAGCCTTTCGAGTGGTGGTTGAACACTCTATGACTTTGTTGAAACAGTTTTAAATTTTCCCGTAATTTCAGATGCATGCTATGCAAATGCACAAATTTAATTTAGTTCCATTCTACTCTATAACTACGGGTCATTACATCTAGCTAGATCATTTCCTCTTTAATTTCTTCCCCTGCTTTTTAGTTCTTAATTAAGTAATCAGCTGCTGCTTCATTAATCACACTTAATTGTTGCATTTACCTCTGGCCATTGTGCCTTCACTAAGGCTGGCCACAATGAGAGTAACTTAGCTAGTAACATCACACATTTCAAAACAATTTCGCTTATGTGGCATGTAATTAATGAGGAGAGAGATGTTTGTGATAACTTAGCTAGTTACTGTAACATCACATATATTCAGCCAAAATGAGTCTATAGCCTAATAAATAAAATCTTGTATGACACCACACAAATGTTACTCCTCACTATGGAGGTAGTAACATAGGCTAGTAACATCGGCATGTTACTACTCTATGTTACTCCCCACTGTGACCAGTCTAAAAGTGTTCCCTTCACTGCCTTCCTCCCATAAATGCAAGTCCATCGGTTTAATAATCATGCGAAGATCCCTCGTATATTTGTAATATCCGCATAGATTCTAACACTACGGTTTGAAATCATCGAAATTTCATTTCCTTTCCTATTTGAGACGCTGATATTATTGTACCAATGTCGAATTTGCATGAAATTTTCGTGGGTCCGGAAGAAGATTTCAAATTTCACGGCAGGTTCAAACTACCTAAAATAAAAAAATTATATCAGATCAAATTTAATTTAAAATAGGTAAACTGTGATACATCAAAATCTCCGAAATGCTGCACATTTCTGTTTTTCACGGTGAAGTCTGAAAGTTGTATGTTTGTAGAAAGTTGGAACCATTGTCGTGAACTAAGGTGTATGGTGGCATGTGTATGAGGGGTAAATGGGGGTATATTGATGAATATGGTTGGCTGTGCGTTTCGCGCCATTGTAGTGCTTGTCCCGTCGTTAGTCCAAGCTTTGTTAATGTACATGTAATAGTAGTAATTTTTGCATAAGTTCAACACAAATGGTCATACTAGATTTAATTGCATTTTTCGCGCGATGCCAGGTGGCCCCATAATGGATAGCCGAAGAGTAGTCCCTGGTCCTTGCGAGGTCGCGTCATGTAGAGGGTAGTGCTACCATTACTATTATTATTATTATTATTATTATTATTATTATTATGTTTTCGCGCCATACTAACATTCATAACATATTGTACGGAATGTGTCCTACGCTTACTACGCCGACATTAGCAATGTAAGTCTATAATTACATCGCCGATTTGATATAGTGGACAAAGAAAGAATCATACGGTACTCATAAACACCTAACATAACAAGAGGCGCGCGGTGGGAAGGGAAGAAGGCATTAGAACCTGCCCTAAAGCTTTACTAGTGGAATTTGGTGCGGCGACACGCCGCACCCCCTGTATTTAAAAATGTCGAAATTTGAAAATAAAGTTAGTTCGAACGGTTTTTATTTTCTGGAAATTGTTGAAGTAAAAGGGTACCACATGTGAGAAATCTAACTTTTTAAAAAAGATTTATGTGATGCGGTTAAATATTTATTGGCTGGAACGACATGCTGCACCCGCTGTATTTAAAAATGTCGAAATTTAAAAATCAAGTTAGTTCGAACGATTTTTATTTTCTGGAAATTGTCGGAGTAAAAGGGTACGACTTGTCAGAAACTTAACTTTTTAAAAAAATGTTTTAGAAAAGGATGAGATTCACGTTAATTTATCTGATGCGGTTAAATATTTATCGTCTGAAAATTATCGCGATAGTCTTTTTTTTTTTTTTTGAATTGGCAGTGGGTAATATTGTTTGGAAATACAATATGGGCATTTATTAGGTCGTGTGGAAAGTTTGATTTTTTGTTTTGAATTTGGAAATTCATCTATTTTTGAGTTGTGCACAATGGTATGTGTTTTTAAATTAGAAGTTGAAAATGGCAACATCATGAAATTGTTTAAGTTTGGAAATCATTGAAATAAAAAAAATCATTTTAAAAAAAGGTCGGATTTTCGAGATTGCTCAAATTTGGGAATTGCTATAACTGGGAAAATTTACGTTTTAAAAAACGTTTAGATCTTAAAAATTGTTGAAAGTGGGAACGTACATGTCACGTTCATAAAATAATCGGGCTTCAAAGAGTTATATATTTTTTTTGGAGGGTTTAAATTTGAAATTTGGATAGAAATGCTCCAAATTGGTTATTTGTTTTCCTAAAATTTTGCCACATGTTGAGAAATTTGAATTTTCCGAACATGTTTGTTTCTTTATCGTGAATAACTGTTTTTATGGTTTAAAAATGTTTTGGTTTTAAAGTTGTTCAATCATTTTAAAAAGGTCGGATTTTAGAGATTGCTCAAATTTGGAAATTGCTATAACTGGGAAAATTTACGTTTTAAAAAACATTTAGATCTTAAAAATTATTGAAAGTGGGAACGTACATGTCACGTTGCTAGCGCTAGGTTGACGGGAATATCCCCCGCAACAGCACCGAAACAATGCTTGTACGTCACACGTCAGTTGGGAACCCCAAGAGGAAGGTATGATGAGTGCAGCAGCAAGTTTTCCCTCAGTATGAAACCAAGGTTTAATCGAACCAGTAGGAAAACGAGGTTTGCTTCGAAGGTGTTGGTGAAGGAGTGTAGTGCGGCGCAACACCAGGGATTCCGGTGCCAACGTGGAACCTGCACAACACAATCAAATTACTTTGCCCCAACTTAACAGTGAGGTTGTCAATCTCACCGGCTTGCTGAAAACAAAGGGTTAAACGTATCGAATGGAAGATGATGTTTGTTTGCATAAAACAGTAGAGAACAATGATTGCAGTAGATTGTATTTCAGATGTAAAAGAATGGACCGGGGTCCACAGTTCACTAGTGGTGTCTCTCCAATAAGATAACTAACATGCTGGGTAAACAAATTACAGCTGGGCAATTGACAATTGATAAGTGCATATAACATGCATGTGTGAGCTGTGGTGTCTACTATGAGATTCATTTGGGCATTACGACAAAGTACATAGACCGCTATCCAGCATGCATCTATGCCTAAATAGTCCACTTTCCGGTTAACATCCGTACCCCTTCCAGTATTAAGTTGCAAGCAACAGACAATTGCATTAAGTAATGTGCGTAATGTAAACAATACATTCATCCTTGAATAAAGCATTGCTGTTTTACCCCTAGTGGCAACAACACATCTACAACCTTAGAACTTGCTGTCACTATCCCAGGTTAAATAGAGGTTGAACCCAACTATCATGCATAAATACCCCCTCTTGGAGTCACAAGTATTCACTTGGCCAAGGCTTCAACAAGTAACGGAGAGCATGCAAGATCACAAATGACATAGACATGATAATATAATATTCAGCTCCACATAGGTATCAATATAAGTCAGATCCCAGCAAACACAACATGTAGCATTACAATAAGATGATCTTGATCATGATAGGCAGCTCACAAGATCTAAACATGATGGCACAAGTGGAGAAGACAACCATCTAGCTACTGCTATGGACCCATAGTCCAAGGATGAACTACTCACGCATCACTCCGGAGGCGGGCATGGCGATGTAGAGCCCTCCGGTGATGATTCCCCTCTCCGGCAGGGTGCCGGGAAGAGCTTCAGAACCCCCCGAGTTAGGGTTGACGACGGCGGCGGCAGCGAATATGTTCTGGATGAAAGGCTCGGTGTTTTAGGGTTTTCACGTCTCGGGGAATAAATAGGCGAAGGGGCGATGTCGGCGGACCCCCGAGGGGCCCAAACCACAGGCGGCGCGGTGGGCCCGCGCCCCAGGTGGTTTGGCCACCTCGTGGCTCTCTTCGTCTCTCCTTCGGACTCCGTGTACGTGCTGGAAAAATAGGGACTGGCCTTTTGTTTCGTGCAATTCCGAGAATATTTCCAGAAGTAACTTTCTGAAACCAAAAACAGCAGAAAACAGGGAACTGGCACTGTGGCATCTTGTTAATAGGTTAGTCCCAGAAAATGCATAAAAGTGATACGAAGTGTATATAAAACATGTAGCAAATGGTATAATATAAGCATGGAACAGCAGAAATTATGGATACGTTGGAGACGTATCAAGCATCCCCAAGCTTAGTTCTACTCGTCCTCGAGTAGGTAAAACGATAACAACAAATAATTTCTGAGGAGACATGCTTTCACACAATCTTGATCAATATATTGCAAGGCTCATGTCATGAATGAAGTGACTCAAAGCAATGATCTATAGTTTGCTAACAAATAGATAAAGAGTAAACAATGAATCATATAAGCAAAAACTTTTCATGAATAGTACTTTCAAGACAAGCATCAAAAAGTTTTGCATAAGAGGTAACTCATAAAGCAATAGATTCAAAGTAAAAGGCATTGAAGCAACACAAAGGATGATTAAGTTTCAGCATTGCTTTCAACTTGTAACATGTATATCTCATGGATAGTTGTCAACATAAAGCAATATAACAAGTGCAATAAGTAAACATGTAAGAATCAATGCACACAAAGTTGACACAAGTGTTTGCTTCTAAGATAGAAAGGAGTAGGTAAACTGACTCAACATAAAGTAAAAGATAGGCCCTTCGCAGAGGGAAGCAGGGATTAAATCATGTGCTAGAGCTTTTTAAGTTTTCGAAAGCATATAGAGAGCACAAAATAAGTATTTGAGAGGTGTTTGTTGTTGTCAACGAATGGTAGTGGGCACTCTAACCCCCTTGTCAACCAGACTTTCAAGAGCGGCTCCCATGAAGGACGTTATCTCTACCAGCAAGGTAGATCATCCCTCTTCTCTTTTGTTTACACATGTATTTTAGTTTCTTTATAGATGACACTCCTCCCAACCTTTTGCTTACACAAGCCATGGCTAACCGAATCCTCGGGTGCCTTCCAACATTCACATACCATGGAGGAGTGTCTATTTGCAAATTAAGTTGCTTACTGATAAATCAGGGCAAAACATGTGAAGAGAATTATTAATGAAAGTTGTAATTAATTGGGGCTGGGCACCCCGTTGCCAGCTCTTTTTGCAAATTATTGGATAAGCGGATGTATATGCCACTAGTCCATTGGTGAAAGTCTGTCAGAAGTAAATGACAAGATTGAAAGATAAAACACCACATACTTCCTCATGAGCTATAAAACATTGACACAAATAAGGAGTAATAAAGTTTTGAATAGTTTAAAGGTAGCACATGAAATATTTACTTGGAATGGCAGGAAATACCACATAGTAGGTAGGTATGGTGGACACAAATGGCATGGGTTTTGGCTCAAGTTTTGGATGCACGAGAAGCATTCCCTCTCAGTACAGAGTTTAGGCTAGCAAGGTTGTTTGAAGCAAACACAAGTATAAACCGGTACAGCAAGAATCACATAAAAACATATTGCAAGTATTATAAGACTCTACACTGTCTTCCTTGTTGCTCAAACATTTTACCAGAAAATATCTAGACCTTAGAGAGAACAAATATGCATCCCAAGTCTCAACAAGCTCTACGGTAGTTCTCCACTACTAGGCTTTAACTACATGATGCAAGAGCTTAAACATGATCTACTTGAGAGCTCAAAACAATTGCAAAGTATCAAATCGAAACAAGACAATGATCTACAAGAATGCATATGTCTTTTCCAATACCAACTACTACATGTAGCATTTTCTTTCTTCCAAACAAACACCAATCAATTTATTTAAACATAAACTCTCCAAATGATAATATAATGCAGCAAGAGAGTATTTATAAACAAGTGCTAACAGCTCGAAGAGATGCATGAAAAACAGGAGCTAAAAGCACTGCAGTAGCTAGTTAAGAATACTCAACAAATATAAGTGAAGAACATGAGTATTCACATGAAAAAGCGGAGCGTGTCTCTCTCCCACACAAGGATTGCTAGGATCCGAATTTATTCAAACAAAACAAAAATAAAAACACACAGACGCTCCAAGT
Source organism: Poa pratensis (assembly GCA_947311845.1). Classification (NCBI taxonomy): domain Eukaryota; kingdom Viridiplantae; phylum Streptophyta; class Magnoliopsida; order Poales; family Poaceae; genus Poa; species Poa pratensis. The sequence goes on along the minus strand of CAMZMU010000057.1, from coordinate 60,568,224 downwards.
AAAGCGCATAAGATGTGAAAGAATTAAAATATAGTTTCACTAGAGATGACCTGATAAGTTTGTTGATGAAGAAGGGGATGCCTTGGGCATCCCCAAGCTTAGACGCTTGAGTCTCTCTGAATATGGTTGGGATGAACCACGGGGGCATCCCCAAGCTTAGGCTTTTCACTCTTCTTGATCACATAATATCACCCTTCTCGCTTGATCCTTGAAAACTTCCTTCACACCAAACTCAAGACAGTTCTCATTAGAGGGTTAGTGCATAATCAAAAATTCTCATATTCTGTAATGATACAATCAATCCCAAAGCTTCTGGACATTAGCTACAGCCACCAATGCTTTGTGGAGCAAAGAAATCCACACAAACACAGTAAAAGAGCGAATGCAAAACAAAAGGCAGAATCTGTCAAAAACAGAACAGTCTGGAATGACGAATTTTTTCGAGGCACTTAAGTTGCTCAGATGGATCTGGCCTAAAATAATGAAAGTTGCGTACATATCTCAGGAATATGCGTGATTTTTCAGAATTTTTTGAATTTTCTACAGGGAGATAAGCTCAAATCCGTGACAGCTAAAAATCTGTCACTGCGCAGAAATCCAAATCTTGCATCAACTTTCAATATAGAACTTTACTTGGCACAACATTGCGATAAAATAAAGATACAAAGGAGTTGCTACAGAAGTAACAAAACTCCTTGACTCAAAGAAAACAAAAATAACAGCAAATAAAAACGATGGGTTGTCTCCCATAAGCGCTTTTCTTTAACGCCTTTCAGCTAGGCGCAGAAAGTGAAAATCAAGTGTTGTCAAGAGAAGAAGCATCAACATCATAACTTGCTCTAACAATAGAGTCAAAAGGTAACTTCATTCTCTTCCTAGGGAAGTGTTCCATACCTTTCTTGAGAGGAAATTGGTACCTTATATTACCTTCTTTCATATCAATGATGGCACCAACAGTTCGAAGAAAAGGTCTTCCCAAAACAATAGGACAAGATGCATTGCATTCAATATCCATAACAATAAAATCAACGGGGACAAGGTTATTGTTTACTGTAATAAAAACATCATTAACTCGCCCCAAAGGTTTCTTCATAGCATTATCAGCGAGAAAAACATCCAAATAACAATGTTCCAAAGGTGGCAAATCAAGAATATCATAAAGCTTCTTGGGCAAAACCGAAATACTTGCACCAAGATCACACAAGGCATTGCAATCAAAATCATTCACCTTTACCTTAATGATGGGTTCCCAACCATCTTCTAATTTCCTAGGAATAGAAGCTTTAAGTTTCAACTTCTCCTCCCTAGCTTGCAAAAGAGCATTTGTAATATGCTTTGTAAAAGCCAAATTAATAGTGCTAGCATTGGGACTTCTAGCTAATTTTTGCAAGAACATAATAACTTCAGAGATGTTACAATCATCAAAATCAAAATCATTATTGTCAATGGTGGTGGAACCATTGTCTCCAATAGTTTGAAAAATTTCAGCACTTTTATCAGAAAAAGTTTCAGCAGTTTTAGGCAATTTCAAACGCTTTGCAGAAGTAGTAGAGACATTACCAACACCAATAACATTACCATCAATAGTAGGAGGCTTACTAGCATGTAAAACATTAGCATTACTAGTGGTGGTGATAGTACAAACTCTAACTATACTATTCTCTTTTTCAAGTTCTTCCTCTTTTTCCCACCTAGCATGCAATTCAGCCAACATCCTAATATTATTATCAATTCGAACTTGGATGGCATTTGCTGTAGCAAATGACTCATCAAGACCTTCAGGTTTCGCTGCCATGTTATTAATCAAAGAGGACTGAGCTTCAGACATAGATGAAATACGGTTTTCAGCAATGGAAATCTTAGTTTGCAAACCTGAAATCTCACTATTTATATTTTCGAGTTGCTGTCCTATATTCTTCAACATGGCAGTTTGTTCATTCATAGCTTTTGTAAACAATTGATTTTGCTCAAATTGTGATTGCATAAAGCTTTTAGTTGATCTCTCAATTTCTATCATCCTTTCCTCACTAGGCATAAAAGATCTAGCATTAAAATAACCATTACCACTTGAAGGAAAAGCCTAGAGTTGTTGCTACCAAAATTATTCCTATAAGCATTGTTGTTGAAGTTGTTGTTTTTAATGAAGTTTACATCAACATGCTCTTCTTGAGCAACCAATGAAGCTAAAGGAACATTATTAGGATCAACATGAGATCTACCATTCACAAGCATAGACATAATAGCATCAATCTTATCACTCAAAGAGGAGGTTTCTTCAACAGAATTTACCTTCTTACCTTGAGGAGCTCTTTCGGTGTGCCATTCGGAATAGTTGATCATCATATCATCAAGTAGCTTTGTTGCTGCACCTAAAGTGATGGACATAAAGGTTCCTCCAGAGGCTGAATCCAATAAGTTCCTTGAGGAAAAATTTAATCCTGCATAAAAGGTTTGGATGATCATCCAAGTAGTCAGTCCATGAGTGGGACAATTCTTCACCAAAGATTTCATTCTTTCCCAAGCTTGAGCAACATGTTCATTATCAAGTTGTTTAAAATTCATAATGCTACTTCTCAAGGATATAATCTTAGCAGGAGGATAATATTTCCCTATGAAAGCATCTTTGCATTTTGTCCAAGAATCAATACTATTTCTAGGCAAAGAAAGCAACCATTCTTTAGCTCTTCCTCTCAAGGAGAAAGGAAAAAGTTTCAGTTTTATAATATCCCCATCCATATCCTTATACTTTTGCATTTCACAAAGTTCAACAAAGTTATTAAGATGGGCAGCAGCATCATCAGTACTAACACCAGAAAATTGCTCTTTCATAACAAGATTTAATAGAGCAGGTTTAATTTCATAAAATTCTGCTTAGAAGCAGGTGGAGCAATAGGAGTGCATATGAAATCATTGTTGTTTGTGCTAGTGAAGTCACACAACTTAGTGTTCTCAGGAGTACTCATTTTGAAAAACAAAATCAAACCGAATTAAACAAGTAACTAATTTTTTTGTGTTTTTGATAAAGAGAGCAAACAAGACTAAATAAAAATAAACTAAGCAAGACAAATAACAAAGTAAAGAGATTGGGTGTGAGAGACTCCCCTTGCAGAAGCAATTCGGTTTTCCCCGGCAACGGCGCCAGAAAACGTGTTGCTAGCGCTAAGTTGACGAGGGAATATCTCCCCGGCAACAGCACCAGAAACAATGCTTGTACGTCACACGTCAGTTGGGAACCCCAAGAGGAAGGTATGATGAGTGCAGCAGCAAGTTTTCCCTCAGTATGAAACCAAGGTTTAATCGAACCAGTAGGAAAACGAGGTTTGCTTCGAAGGTGTTGGTGAAGGAGTGTAGTGCGGCGCAACACCAGGGATTCCGGTGCCAACGTGGAACCTGCACAACACAATCAAATTACTTTGCCCCAACTTAACAGTGAGGTTGTCAATCTCACCGGCTTGCTGAAAACAAAGGGTTAAACGTATCGAATGGAAGATGATGTTTGTTTGCATAAAACAGTAGAGAACAATGATTGCAGTAGATTGTATTTCAGATGTAAAAGAATGGACCGGGGTCCACAGTTCACTAGTGGTGTCTCTCCAATAAGATAACTAACATGCTGGGTAAACAAATTACAGCTGGGCAATTGACAATTGATAAGTGCATATAACATGCATGTGTGAGCTGTGGTGTCTACTATGAGATTCATTTGGGCATTACGACAAAGTACATAGACCGCTATCCAGCATGCATCTATGCCTAAATAGTCCACTTTCCGGTTAACATCCGTACCCCTTCCAGTATTAAGTTGCAAGCAACAGACAATTGCATTAAGTAATGTGCGTAATGTAAACAATACATTCATCCTTGAATAAAGCATTGCTGTTTTACCCCTAGTGGCAACAACACATCTACAACCTTAGAACTTGCTGTCACTATCCCAGGTTAAATAGAGGTTGAACCCAACTATCATGCATAAATACCCCCTCTTGGAGTCACAAGTATTCACTTGGCCAAGGCTTCAACAAGTAACGGAGAGCATGCAAGATCACAAATGACATAGACATGATAATATAATATTCAGCTCCACATAGGTATCAATATAAGTCAGATCCCAGCAAACACAACATGTAGCATTACAATAAGATGATCTTGATCATGATAGGCAGCTCACAAGATCTAAACATGATGGCACAAGTGGAGAAGACAACCATCTAGCTACTGCTATGGACCCATAGTCCAAGGATGAACTACTCACGCATCACTCCGGAGGCGGGCATGGCGATGTAGAGCCCTCCGGTGATGATTCCCCTCTCCGGCAGGGTGCCGGGAAGAGCTTCAGAACCCCCCGAGTTAGGGTTGACGACGGCGGCGGCAGCGAATATGTTCTGGATGAAAGGCTCGGTGTTTTAGGGTTTTCACGCCTCGGGAATAAATAGGCGAAGGGGCGATGTCGGCGGACCCCCGAGGGGCCCAAACCATAGGCGGCGCGGCAGGAGGTGGGCCCACGCCACCAGGTGGTTTGGCCCTCCTGGCTCTCTTCGTCTCTCCTCGGACTCCGTGTACGTGCTGGAAAAATAGGGACTTGGCCTTTTGTTTTGTGCAATTCCGAGAATATTTCCAGAAGTAACTTTCTGAAACCAAAAACAGCAGAAAACAGGGAACTGGCACTGTGGCATCTTGTTAATAGGTTAGTCCCAGAAAATGCATAAAAGTGATATGAAGTGTATATAAAACATGTAGCAAATGGTATAATATAAGCATGGAACAGCAGAAATTATGGATACGTTGGAGACGTATCACACGTTCATAAAATAATCGGGCTTCAAAGAGTTATATTTTTTTGGAGGGTTTAAATTTGAAATTTGGATAGAAATGCTCCAAATTGGTTATTTGTTTTCCTAAAATTTTGCCACATGTTGAGAAATTTGAATTTTCCAAACATGTTTGTTTCTTTGTCGTGAATAACTGTTTTTATGGTTTGAAAATGTTTAGGTTTTAAAGTTGTTCAAATTAGAAAGTTTTTAAGATTTGGATACTGTAGCTGCGTAAGGAGTTTTTTTGTAAGAAATGCGAGGTCTTTTCCACAAAAAGCGACGTGCGGGGACTTTTGATGCAAAATAATATTCCAGAGGACCGATTTATGTTTTTTTGGAAAACATGATGGTTTTACTGCAAAAAATGGTGAGCGCTGTAGAAATGCATATCTATATGTCTGTCGAAATAAAAAGGCTAAAACGTGAGAGTTGTTTGGAAGAGTGATGTGCGTCTGTTTGTGAAAGGAAAATCCAAACGGATGACTGAGCGCGACGAATTTGACAAATTCGTTGAATGTGTTGACGATTTTGGATCACAAATTAAGAAGCTAGAGTGAACAAAATTCGAAACCGATCACGGGAATGGAATCTGTTCGTCGACGCGAAAAACACGGTGTTTTATTTCTGCAAAAAAAAAGTGCTACAGAACCACAGGCACTGTAAACTACTACTGTGTACAACAGTGCTTACTGTAGCTATCTACAGTGGCTGGAGGCCTCTCAGGGCGTGAAAGTGCTTTTGGAGGGTTTAAATTTGAAATTTGGATAGAAATGCTCCAAATTGGTTATTTGTTTTCCTAAAATTTTGCCACATGTTGAGAAATTTGAATTTTCCAAACATGTTTGTTTCTTTGTCGTGAATAACTGTTTTTATTGTTTGAAAATGTTTAGGTTTTAAAGTTGTTCAAATTAGAAAGTTTTTCAGATTTGGATACTGTAGCTGCGTAAGGAGTTTTTTTGTAAGAAATGCGAGGTCTTTTCCAAAAAAGCGGCGTGCGGTGACTTTTGACGCAAAAAAATTTATTCCAGAGGGCCGATTTATGTTTTTTGGAAAACATGATGGTTTTACTGCAAAAAATGGTGAGCGCTGTCGAAATGCATATCTATATGCCTGTCGAAATAAAAAGGTTAAAACGTGAGAGTTGTTTGGAAGAGTGATGTGCGTCTGTTTGTGAAAGGAAAATCCAAACGGATGACTGAGCGCGACGAATTTGACAAATTCGTTGAATGTGTTGACGATTTTGGATCACAAATTAAGAAGCTAGAGTGAACAAAATTCGAAACCGATCACGGGAATGGAATCTGTTCGTCGACGCGAAAAACACGGTGTTTTTTTTCTGCAAAAAAAAGTGCTACAGAACCACGGGCACTGTAGACTACTACAGTGTACAACAAGTGCCTTGTACAGTTTGTTTGTGTCTAAAGAACAAAACAAAATACACCACGGTTTGCTCCTACTTGCACATTTCAACAAGATGCTTTTGCCAAAGCTTTCCCTCTTCCTTTATACGTAGGCCGTTTCGTTTCATCCAGCAGCAGCAGCAGCACTTTGGATTTGTTTTTCTCTTGTGTGGAAGAAATATATGATATCCGCTGGCTGGCTGACGCAGAGGCCGAGACAGATTCCGCCACCTCACCTCGTCGTCGTCCTCCTCCTCTGTCGTAGTGGCCACCACGCCCTCGCGTCGCCTCGCCTCGCCTCCAATAATTCGCCACCCTCACCCTCCCTCCCATGGTGGTAAACCAAACCAGTCTCGTTGGCTGACGGCGGGTGGGCGGTCGGCGGTCAACTCCTCTCCTCCCCCACAGCAGGTGCGTGCGTGCGACCAATTCCTCTCCTCTCCCCGTCGAATTATTTATCTAGCGGAACGGAAATGGGGTGGGAGATTTGTTTTTGTTTAATGTCATGTCATGTAATGGCGGGTGGGGTGGTTAACCCGGGGGTCTCATCCATCGCCATCGCCATCGCCATCGCCATCGCGGTCTTCCGGGGAGCAGACTGACTGCCTGCCTGCCTGTTGCTGCTGCTGCTGAGGCGTACGCCGGCCGATCTGAGGGGAGGGGAGGGAGGAGCCATGGCCGCCGCGCCGCCGGGGTCCGCCACCAGGGTAAGTAGTACGATCAGCGAGCGATTCCGTCAGATCCTCTGCTCGACTGCTTCTTCCTCCTCAGCCCCCCCCCCCCCCGCTGATCTACCACCGCTCGGAATCTAGTTACGAGCTGGCTTGTTTTCTCGTCCACTGATTAATGCTCCTAATTATAACCCCCCATTGATCGACCGACCGACCAACGGATTCTCGCCCTAGATCCGCCACCCCTGTTCCTGTTTCCTGTTTCCATCGGGATCATGTGTGTGCCTGCTTACAGTTTCCCTGGTGGATTTTGGTCGGTTTTGTATCTATCTAGCGACGGAGCTTGACGTGGATCGTTTGTCCCATCCGGCCACTTCCTAGTTTGGATTTTCTGCTGCCTGCCTCACAAATAACTGACACATTCCTTGGTTTTTCACTTCTATTACTGTGTTCATATCATGATTCGGCCTCCTCTGCTGGTATTCGGGAGGTAGTGGAGTCCATCTGCCTGCCTGCCTGCCTGCCTGGGGGATATACCTGTAGGCATCAGCATCCAGATATTCCAAAACCTGGGAACCAATTCAACTCTCTTCGGCCTCATCGGTCTTCATAATGGGTGCCTTTTCAAAGATGCAGAGTCCGTCTGAAGCATGTTTGCACATTGTTACTGCTGCGGAGTCCCTATTCAAAGCAGCTTTTACTGAACTGGAGACGACGCGGTGGCATCTTGCCTTTCTTACAAACACGCACATCCATGCAAAGGATGCACCACCCTTTCGGGAATTCATTCATTCATCTGTGTCTATGCTTCAACTCGCTTCACATTGCTCCGCTACAGAGATGTGGCCTTGCGTCATGCCATCTCCTATTCTTCTGTTGGGAGCCGCAACCTATTGGAACAGGCCTCCCTGAAGCGAAGCAGTTGATAAATATTTACTTGTATCCAAGGATGTCTTATGGACTGCTATCTGCCCCTGTTATGGGAAAACTATCAAGCTCTTTCTTTTGTGTTTCTATAAGTGAGCTGTTTGAGTAGGAACCTTTTGTCTGTGTGCTTTTATATTCATCTCTTGCTGAAACAGAAAATATTATTTATCAATACTCTGCTTCACTTCTTATATAGATGTGCTTGCCTTGACCTACAATAGCTTTTTTTGTTGCAAATGGAATTTCTACTGACCTATTTTATGGATCTTTTGCTTTCAGCACACCTTCTCTTCGCTCTTGAAGCAAAAGTCACTCAAGGCTAGTCCGCCAAAACCTAGGGCCACTATGGCGGTTTCAATGAGGGAAGTCGATCCTGCCTTTCAAGGAGCTGGTCAAAAGGAGTATCCATCACTTGCTTATTTTCTCACAGGCTTACATTACAATTTCACTTATCTTTCCTATATTGTTGTTCTATTCATAATATATCTCCATATCTCATTACTGTCACACACACTTGGTCTGAATTAATGACAATCGGAAATTTTTAATCAACTACACATTTATTGAATGAAAGTTTGTTAGAAAATATTGCACTGAACGTAAGTGAACTTATTAGGCCAGCATTGCTGCTTACATGACTACATTCTTTGCATAGTTCTTGTTCATAGTTATTCTTAACAACCCTCAGCGGACTAGAAATATGGCGGATTGAAAAGTTGCAGGCGGTCCCTGTTCCCAGAGAATCACATGGGAAGTTTTTCACAGGAGATTCCTATATAATACTCAAGGTACCCTACCCTTTTCAAATTGTAGGTTGGCCTAAGTCCGTGTTTAGTTCTGTACGGAATATTGTTCAGAGCTGTATGATGTCAGCAGTGCAACCGGTCTCATCCCTTCATTTGTTCTCTTAATCTTATCAAATAATGATTCATCCTGCTTTTTTTCTTACCATGACACAATCCTTTATACTTGAAGGAATTACGGCCTTCTTTAATTTTGTATTATTTCTGCATTTGTTTGTGTGACATGATAAGGATGATGCTAATGTTATCGGCATAATGGAGATATGCCACCCCCGAGGAATTACGTATTCTGTTTGTTATACTAGCGAGAGTCCAATTGTTTGAATTGAATTAGATTATTGTGGATTTATTGAATTTAAGTTTAACAATTATTTTGTCACTGAAACAGACAACCGGCCTTAAAAATGGTTCTTTCCGGCAAGATATCCATTATTGGCTTGGTAAAGATACCAGTCAGGTTTGCTATTACCATTTAAGCTCTCATTTTTTTTTTGCCGATAGCCTAGCTAATGAGATAGAAGACTTACTTGCTGCCTTTTATTAATTAACAGGATGAGGCTGGTACAGCTGCAATCAAGACCGTGGAGCTGGATGCTGCTCTTGGTGGACGTGGTGTTCAATACCGTGAAGTACAGGGAAATGAGACAGAGAAATTTCTGTCGTACTTTAAACCCTGTATTATACCAGAGGAAGGTGGAGTTGCATCTGGTTTCAGGCATGCTGAAGTCAACGAGCGGGAGCATGTAACACGATTATTTGTCTGCAGAGGAAAGCATACAGTCCATGTCAAAGAGGTGAATACTTTTTCCTATGTTCCTTGTCATTTTTTGTCCAGTGTACTTTCATGGTTATGTAACATTGCTCTTTCCCCCAACAGGTTCATTTTGCACGATCATCACTCAACCATGAAGACATATTCATTTTAGATACCGAATCTAAGATTTTCCAGTTCAATGGATCGAATTCTAGTATTCAGGAGAGGGCCAAAGCCCTTGAGGTTGTGCAATATCTCAAAGACACTAACCATGAAGGCAAATGTGATGTAGCTGCAGTTGGTAAGTTTGAGAAAACACTTCAAATGGACAAAGTCTTTTCCCTCCCAGAATATAATTTATTCTTTGAAACAGAGGATGGAAAGTTGATGGCAGACGCTGATGCTGGTGAATTCTGGGGTCTCTTTGGTGGATTTGCTCCTCTGCCAAGAAAGACCTTTGCTGAGGTTAATGGAGTAGATACTGCTTTCCCTCCAAACCTTCTCTGGTAATATACCACAGGAGATAAATCCTGGGGAATTTCAATCCTTTCTACAGTAAATATATGGTCGTGTTGCATATCGTCTTTTCATTTCTGATAACTTTTTTATTGTCAGTGTCAATAAGGGTCAAACCGTTTCTGTGGATTGTGAAGTTCTAACGAAAGCACTGCTAGATTCAACAAAATGCTACCTTCTGGACTGCGGATCTGAAATTTATGTCTGGATGGGTAGAGAAACAGCGCTCGAAGATAGGAAACGAGCAGGATTGGCCGCTGAGGTAAGATTTTCTCGTATCTTCTGCTGGAGTGAATGAATTTGATGGTTGATGATAATATAGCAGCTCAAATTAATGGCTTGCCATACATGATACAGAATGTCTGCTTCATGCACAGACTAATTGATTACCATAACTTAAGAAAAGTTAGATGAGCCATCACTATGGCGAGTACCCAAATATTTTGCATATAGAAATGTGGTTACCTGTTTGCTTTGGTTAGGTCCATTAGTAATTTGATTTTTTTAGTGGCCACTATTAACTTTTCCATGATGGTGCATGTATTGTCACTTCTGTAGGAATTACTTCGTGAAGAAAATCGACCAAACTCTCACATTATTCGTCTCATGGAAGGGTTCGAGACAGTCATGTTCCGATCAAAGTTTAATAAATGGCCGAAGAAAGCCGAGGCAGTTGTGTCAGACGAGAGTAGAGGAAAAGTTGCAGGTTGCCTTCGATGGTTATTTTTTGTTATAAGTTGTGGATTATATATATTTTATTTTCTCTATCACGATGAAAGGTTGTTGATACATAATTTCCCTTTTGTAGCCCTTCTTAGACGGCAAGGATTTAATGCTAAGGTTACAGCAAAAGCTGCTCCTGTGAAGGAAGAGCCTCAGCCTCAGATTGACTGCACAGGAAATTTACAGGTCCATTCAATATCCTTTCTTACTAATTATTCTACAACCAGACCAAACACAGTTATTGCTGTTGCATTCTTGTTTGTTGAAATTCTGTGAGAAAGCACTCTTGCCCTAAAACAAGATTGTTGCTAAAATAATTCAATAAGTCACGCAGAATCTGAAGTTGCATAAGTCTTGCAGGTTTGGCGCGTAAATGACAGTGAAAAGACCTTTCTTTCATTCTCTGAACAATGCAAATTCTACAGTGGAGATTGTTATATCTTTCAATATAGCTACCCTGGTGATGATGGGGAAGAATGTCTTATCGGTACTTGGTTTGGGAAAAGGAGTGTTCAGGTAACTTTAACACTTGCTCTCTTTGGTAGTAGCATGTTTCTGAAATAACAGTAATGCATAATGGTCATCCAAATGTACTAGATAGATGGCTGATTAAGGGGAATTAGTGAATAATGAGATATCTTGCCTCCCAGGTTATTTTTCTCTGTAAAGTACAGCATAGTATTCTAGTAGATTCATGAAAGCAAATACTGTTTTCTTTGGATATATTTTCTTCATGCTGTGCAAACTAGTACTGCATGGACGATGTCACGATGTCTTTGCCTTGTTTTAAGTGGGGTAGCATTTTTTGCCCTTATCGAGAAAAAGCTTTAGATTAATGAGAATATGGGGGTGCCACATTTCTAGTTATAGCCAGAAGCTCTCAAGCTGGAGAAAAGTTATCTAATCGCATGTTTATTTTGTGAGGACAGGAGGAGAGGACTGAAGCCACCTCACTTGCTAATAAGATGATCGAGTCTCTAAAATTTCAGGCAGCTCTGGTATAAGAATCAGATTTGTTTGAGGCTGAAAGATCTGTAAAATGGTTCTTGACTATCTCACTCATGCTATCACAGGTTCGCCTTTATGAAGGAAAGGAGCCCATTGAGTTTTTCCCAATATTTCAGAATTTGGTTGTATTCAAGGTCAGCCTTTACTTATTCTTTGGTTAAGCTTCACTGCCCTATTTCCTACCGGACGGATCACGTTTACATTTTTCCTTGGAAAAACTCAATAATACAGGGAGGTGCAAGTACTGGGTATAAGAAGTTTGTCTCAGAAAATGGCATTCAGGATGATACGTATTCAGAAAATGGGGTTGCACTCTTCCGGGTTCAAGGTTCAGGACCAGATAATATGCAAGCAATTCAAGTTGATACGGTACTTTCTGTTTTGATCTAGCTTCACTGCACAGGGCATTATGCTCATGTTATGTTCTATGTATGATACTGTATTTTTTACCAGGCGGCACCATCCCTGAACTCTTCTTATTGTTACATACTACATGATGGAGATACAGTATTTACTTGGATTGGGAACCTTAGCTCGTCGGTGGACCAAGATCTTGCTGAGAGGCAGCTAGATGTGATCAAGGTACAAATTATGACGAATGCCCTTCAGTATAATCATTCATGTGAATTAGGACATGTCGGTGAATCATCTTGATCGACTTATTTGAATGGAAGTTCATTGATGTGCCATCCTTTTTATCTATCAACCGTATCTAGCTTCTGTGTTCATTCCCATCAGTGCGATTAGACATTTTTTTAACTAATACGGCCAGTTTAACTATCTATGTCATGTTTGTAACAACATGATGATTCACAGATTCATATAATATAAATTATTTTTCTGATTTTGGTACTTTTTATACACCTGCTCCCTGTACACCGTAGCATCAAACATACGAGATGTGTGCAATACACTGTTTCCATTCTTCTCATCCAATGTATTATGTGCAGCCAAATCTCCAGTCGAGAATGCTCAAAGAAGGATCAGAATATGATCAGTTCTGGAAGTTACTTGGAATCAAGTCTGAGTACCCCAGCCAGAAGATCGCAAGAGATCAAGAAAGCGATGCCCATTTGTTCTGTTGTACTTATTCAAAAGGGGTGCTTAAGGTGAGTAATTCTATAGTTTATATGCATTATGACGACAATAAGATAAGGCGATGAAAAATTAATTGCGGTCTCCTGATATTGCAGGTTAGAGAGATATTCAACTTCACGCAAGATGATATGATGACGGAGGACGTGTTTCTTTTGGACTGTCATTCATGTGTCTTTGTATGGGTTGGGCAACAAGTGGACATAAAAATACGAGCACAAGCTTTGAGCATTGGAGAGGTAATTTCATGGTTTTTCTGTGTGCAGAGAAAGTGATTCGTATATTTGTTTAGTTCACGCTGGATTCGTAAAACCCTCTTAATTCCATGCCAGAAATTCCTAGAACTCGACATTCTGATGGAAAACTTATCACGAGAAACACCAGTTTACGTTATTAATGAAGGAAGCGAGCCCCAATATTTTACCAGATTCTTCACATGGGACTCTGCAAAATCAGCCGTAAGCCTTTTCCTCAATCGTAGGTTTGTGTTAATATTCTCTACGGCGTGACTTCAGGAGCTAACATCAAGTTTTATCTTTTAAACAGATGCGTGGCAACTCGTTTGAAAGGAGGCTGGCTGTATTGAAAGATGGAGTAAAACCAAGAAGAGATGTAAGATTCTGCACCTTCTGAATTCTTTTGAAAGGAGCCAATTAGTGTTTCTTCTGGCGTAAGGAGGTTAACTCTTGGTTGAATAATCTGCAGAAACCTAAAAGAAGACCAGTGACATCATCACACACCGGAAGATCAAGCGTGCCCGATAAATCTCAGCGGAGAAGCACGTCCTTCAGCCCTGACCGTGTAAGGGTTCGAGGAAGGTCACCAGCATTCAATGCATTGGCTGCCAACTTTGAGAATTCCAACGCGCGGAATCTATCGACACCTCCACCAGTTGCAAGAAAACCATTCTCGAAGTCCTCCTCCCCTGACCCTGTAAAGCCACCCCAGAGAGCTGCTTCGATCGCTGCGATGTCCGCTTCATTTGAGCGGCCTAGACAAACCCTGATACCAAAGTCAATCAAAGGTATGCTAATGTCCTCATCAGCAAAGGGGTGGATACATTTTGGTCGTTGGAAACATATAGTTTCTCTTATTAACCTGCTATATATGTTCTTTTGGTGTGAAGCGAGTCCTGATGCAAACAAACCGCAATCTGAAGCAAGCAAACCTAAACCGGAGGCAAACGCCAAGGAGAGTACCACCCCTGCTGCGAAGGACGGTCAAACTACTTTAAGTCCAACGATACAGGAAGATGTGAAGGAGGGTCAGCCAGAGGACGAGGAAGGGCTTCCTGTGTACCCATATGATCGTCTGAGGACATCTTCCAGCAATCCCGCCACAGACATTGATCAAGCCAGGCGTGAGGTATCCTTTTTCTGTTATGATGGCTATTTATCTAAGCCTACCCCAAACCGAACAGTCTAACACCTGTACACTTGCACGTTGCAGACGTATCTATCTTCGGTGGAATTCATGGAGAAGTTTGGCATGGCAAAGGAGGCTTTCGCGAAGCTACCTAAGTGGAAGCAGAATAGGCTCAAGATCGCTCTTCAGCTGTTCTAAAATCTTCTACTGTAAAAACCAGCAGGCTGTTTAGTGAAAGAAGGATGCCGAGATTGGTTTTCAAAGGCAAATCTCATTCGCCACAGGAGCTCAAAAAATCTCGTGTGCGATCGTAAGAAGAAATGTTGCAAGTGTTTAGCCTATCTGGGTTAAGGGACCCTTGCTGGGCATCGGAGGAGCAGGAGCAGTGAGTTTTTAGCTGCTCATGTCCCTTAATTGTGTTGTTCGCTGGATTTTTATGTCGTGTGTTGGGTCGCCGCATTGGCGGCCTGGTTACACACACAGATTCTTTCAGTCCCAAGGCCACCAGTTTGGTTGTGAGCTTGCAATTCATGAGACCTCCTCACATTTGTTTCATTCTTGGTTTCGTGAGACAATAATATCACACAGATATATGATGTAAAGTTAGGAAAAATGTAATGAACCTCTGGGGCGAAAGCCCTTTTTGTCGGAAAATTTAGGTGATGGATTGCTGCTTGCAAATCCTGTGATCAGATTGACTTACAGGTGGATCTGATCCATTAATTCTGGGTTGTATTGTTGTCTGTTGTTTATTTAGATAAACTTGTTTGCTGCATCTTTGACACGGTACCAACATGGTAACATGGACCCCTATGAATATATATTTTTATAGAAATTGTGAATTGCTAAAGATTAGAAATTAGCGAGCATAGCAATGATGAATTGATTAATGGGTAAGCCACACAACTGTAAATTGTGTCACACATGGTTGTCTGAATCAGGTTTAATTTCATACTAGATACTGAGCCAGATCTGGCAAAAAAATTGTGTCACACCATTGTGGAGTTTAAGGCAGAGCTTAATCTTTCTTTAACTGATTGATCTTTGAATAACCACTTGGGAGGCTGGAGTTGGAATTTCTAAGCATATGTAGATTACCCGAATCCATACATTGAGTGTTGACGAGCCTAGCGCTACTATGATATACAGGACATATATCTTTACATCGGGTTTCACTAGGCGCTCTCTTTTATCATCCGACAGGACGATGTGACCGTGGAAGGTCAAGGTCCATCTTCTACCAGGCTTCCGAGCCCGACATTGTGGGCCCATACCTGAAAGGAACTGTGTGGCATTATGCAGTGGAAACAAGTAGAGATGGGTTTACAGGAACAATTCGATTCTCGATTGCCACACAATGATTACACAAATAATAACAGTAGCTACACAAATAATAATTACTGCTTTTTTTTGACATGGAAATGGAAACTTCCATTACCCAGAGTGCTCAGCAAGCTCGCTGGCAACCAAATCAGCGACAAAGTCAGGGGCATCATCCTCCCAGCCCACGCATTCAGCATCGGCGAGCAGGCCATGCTGGGCAAGGGTATGTGCCACTTTATGACAGCTCCTAGGAGCAAAATATAAGGAATATGACTCAAAAGAGCTAATACAAACACTACGGACTTCTTTCAGTAAAACCCCCACATGCGCCAGGTCATGCCCTTTCGTCTGGAGAGCAGTAACCAGGGTCTTGCAGTCTGATTCAAACTGCACTCGATGCAGGTCGATAGACGCCGCTCCTTCTGTAGCTGCAACGCATGCCTCTGCCTCAGCTTGCAAAGCATCTCTGATATTATGTGATTTCCCAGCTGCCGTACCAATGAACTGGCATGTATCCGATCGTGCTACAAAACCCCAAGCACCCTCCCCCGAGCTCTAATGCAATGCAGCATCAAAATTTACCTTGACAGTATTGCGTGGTGGCTTCGACCAACTCCTAGGTGAAGCAGCTGGCGGCCGGGGTGGTTACCCCTTGCTTGAAGTCCAGGGCATGGCACACCATGTCAGAGCTGCACTATCCTCCGCATTCTTCTTATTACGAGCTGTCCACCAGTCCCATAACAGGCTCAGCACCAAGTCTCGTTTCGGCACAGAAAGTACCTCGATCATGTATGTGGGGACCCCGGACTAGCTGTCCGAAATACCCTTGTGCCTACCACATCAGCGATCCCATGATCAGTGTGTCGCTGAGCACAATCGAACTGGTATCAAAAGAACATCCATAAATACCGAATGTATATACTTACTTGATTAAAGCCGTAACTTCAACAAGTACTTGCAGCGGAAATCATCAAACAACGTAGAGCCCAAGTCATTTGCCATAACCCTACAGGCAGCTGACTGGGAAGCGCCCTAGTTCGCATCGACGTCATTGAAAACTTCTCCGTCGAACTGCTTCTCTTCAAAATCTGGCTAAGACAATAGCCAGGACGAAACCAATATGAGTACATTTGATTGTACTCGCAAACTACCCCCTAAATGAGCATGCACTACTCTTTTTATGGTTGAAATAAAACTTTGTTTGCTTCGAAAACTCTATATCCTTATTGAAAAAAAGAAGGATAGACTTTTGTTTAATAAAACTTTGTTTGAAACCTCCATAAAGAAGAATTTTATAACTTTTCATAAGCCTTGTATTTTTAGAAAAACATCTTATACCTTTGTTGAAAAAGGAAAGAAGGCTTTTATAACTTTTTCCCATAAATCTGTTTTGTAAGAAGTCACCTTTAAAACTTTTTCACGAAAATATGTCTTTGTTGAAAAAGGTAAGAATTCTCTTGTAAAACGTTTTCCTCAGAATACATCTTTGTTGAAAAAGGTAGGATTCTCTTTAAAACTTTTTCCCGAAAATCATCACCAGGTTTATTTCCCAAAAACTCCTCCTTTTCCGACCATAGCCCTTCATGGTCATTTAATCCCAACAACTTCATACCGGCCCTTTGGTATAGTTGCATAAAACGTTTTCCACTTTTAAACCACTAAACTTTGCACTTCTTGACCATAGCCCTTCATGGTCTTCCTCTTTTCCAGCAACCTCATGCCGACCCTTTGGCATAGTGGCATATATAAATCATCTCCATTTTATTTTCAAATCTCAAAACTTTGCAAAACTTGCACATAGGTCAGAGGACAGCCTTCCAACTGTCCATTACCGAGGACTCGGCTATTCGAATAGTTTTACACTCTGCAGAGGTAGCACGCTTTTCCCTCTAGAATCCTATTGATAACTTAGTAGAAATATTGATGCTATGCAAAAGTGTTTTATTGAAAGCTTAATTCTACTAAGTTAATTTACCACCTGGGTGGATTTGGTTTTGATAAGAAGATGCAAGAGTTGGGTGTTGTCCCTAGGGGTGACCTCTACGGGATATTCACTTGTGGTTGCCACCCAGGAATAAAGGGACCAATGTTTCTCTAAGTGAAGTTGCTACCGTGCAGCCATTAGTCATATGGGCTCTGGCTAGATGGATTAAGTTGCGTGGACTCCTCCCGGCTTGACAAGCAGATGTAGAGGATGTAGGTGGAACGGTCAAGCCGGCATGGGATGGGAAAATGCTTCTGAAAAGTCTCGTCTCAACTCTCTCCTTTTCCTTAGCACAAATTGAGTGCTTGAGGATAGTTTGGGTTTGTTGGGTCTAATGGTGAAAGTGCACAACCTCTGCAGAGTTAAAACTAAGTACTTAGCCGTGTCCCCGGTTACGGACAATTCAAGCAGCTGATCAAGGATGTCAACTGAGGCTCCCAACATCTCAATTTCTTTAAGTAAAATTTTGATGGGTGAACAAGGGTAGACGAGACTATGGATTTCATGCCATATTGTCTCAAACATTTGAAGAATTTTTTTTACAAAGTGTTAGGCAAAATTGGCTTTTATGCAAAACAGCCTTGAACTCCACCAGCCAAAATATGCATATAGATTATTAGAGTTATTCCACTAATGTCCACATAGTGTCACTTGCCAGATCCATTTTTAATGGTATCTGACCACTCTGTTGCAAAATTTTATTTGTTGCAGATTGTTCTGACGACTAGTGAGTTTCGTTAAGGGTTTCGAGTCTGCAACCAACATGTTTCGCCTATGGCACATGAAGATGATGGAGACTCCATGAAGAATAAATTTCCGCTGCTTTACTCTTTCGAAGCTAGCTTCGTGCTATGCAATTTGTAAAGGATATTTTCCTAAGTACTGGATCCACGTGTAATAATTGATACAATGTTGTGATATTTCATCTTAGACTGTGTGTGCAAATGAATCGATCCAGGGGTTTGCACTACACTCCTTCCATCCCAAAATACAAGGCGCCCTTTAATTTCGCTGGTCAACGACACCCAACTTTGACCATGATTTGTACCATAATATGATCACAAAATTATTATTAAAATATATGAATTGAAAGAAATTTGCAAGACAAATCCAACGATACCATTTATACATTCTAGATCCACATAATTTATTATATATTAATGGTCAAAGTTGAGCACCGAAGACCAGCACAAAAATAGCGCGCCTTATATTTTGAAACGGAGGGAGTACACACGTACCTTGCCAATTTCTAAGTGCAGGTACGCTACACTACCCCTTTGACCGTCGTGGAAATTCATTATCACGTGTGAGTTTTCTACATGTCTGCTGAGGGTAGCTCATAGGAATATGGAAAACAGAAATTGAGCCCACGGTCTCACAATCCCTCTAGTTGCGTTGAAGTGGTAGTTTAGCTAGCCATATAAGTGTGTAATCTTCGTACATGGTAAGACATGTGTGTGAAGCTGGACACTTGGGAGCTTGCTAGTGTATACTTTCTTATTTGACCACACTTGACCGGCATCGATAGAGGGTCGACCAATGGAGTTGATGGAGGAGATTGTGTGAGCTATCTTGTTTACTATTCATGACATCATCATAATAATGAGAGATGGAAAGATACAAGATTGATCAAGTCATAGTGCGAAGAGTTGTTCAACGCTACCAAGTGGGATCATGCATGTGATCTCGTGGTATGTTAAGTAGTTTTCCATATAGCTTTTGTGAACTAACCGATGATATATGTGGGTGGTGGTCATAATTGTTGAGATTTGCAAGTTCTAGATGGTCATTTCGTTGAGATCATGTGCTCAAAGATGCCATCCACTGGAGATAAAGGTCAAGTGAAGTCGGTCCGAGGAGAAGCTTTCCCATATTTGTTTCTCGGGGAGTAAGTTGGAAGTCTTCACCGAGCGAAGCGTGATCAAGAAAAGGCAGTTCACCTTGAGGAGGCTAAGATCATCATCATGTAATTCAAGTGGATTGTGCGATGCAAAGGTATGACCTTGAACTGGTTTCTATTTTACCGGTCCCATGATGTTTGTTGGGAAACCGGGTTATATAGGATAGACAACCGTGCTATCCAGAGGGCTCTCGAGTGAGTAGCTTGATCGTATTGTTCTAGAGAGTCCAAACCTTTGCATCCTTGGCATCATATTTATTGGTTCTTATTTTTGCTTTATCGTTGTGTAGCCTTGGTGCTTTTCTTGTTCATCATGACAAGCTCATGTCCTTCGAGAACGAGATTTGCCTGCTTTCGTCTATTATGTTTTCGATGTTGAAGAAATGTACCGGTCCATGTTTGACAAAGGGTCCACACCTCTTCGTGTGTGGTATTTTCTCTATTCTTCTTCTCAAGATTTTCACTTTCTGCAGGGTACTTATCGCAATTATCTTTCCAACAAAATTAGTTTCATCTCAATCGGCGTTTCTTTTAAAAGTCATCAAAATTCTTTACGGGAGGTCATCTATGATGGTCTAGGTAGGAAAAACAATTCAATCAAGGCATAGAAAAGGTACTTATTGATGTGTTTATGTGAAATGTTGAGTTAAAATGGGTATTATAGGGTTTGGGAGTCCAGTATGTGTACGAACATATATATGGGTAACGAAATGGAGAAAACATTGAACAACAAGTTGTGTGCCCTTATCTACGGAGAAGAAAGTTGTACAACCCCAACTTTAAAATGGTAGATATCAACGAGTTTGTGTAGAAAATGAGCACCAAAGTGTGTATTCTAAAGATTCGGCACAAATTCTCTATGGCAGATCATATACGGGACTATTTTGACAAAAATTCGAGCACTAAAGTTGTGTAAAATTAGTAATAAAGTGTCTCGGTCCAATTACTCTCACGGAGGTCATATATTATGATGCTCTGGAGCGCCATATTGGCCCAAAGCTCAACCCATGGGCCCCCTGTTGTCTACCCCTTTGACCGTCGTGGAAATTCATTATCACGTGTGAGTTTTCTACTTGTCTGCTGAGGGTAGCTCATAGGAATATGGAAAACAGAAATTGAGCCCACGGTCTCACAATCCCTCTAGTTGCGTTGAAGTGGTAGTTTAGCTAGCCATATAAGTGTGTAATCTTCGTACGTGGTAAGACATGTGTGTGAAGCTGGACATTTGGGAGCTTGCTAGTGTATACTTTCTGATTCGACCACACTTGACCGCATCGATAGAGGGTCGACCAATGGAGTTGATGGAGGAGATTGTGTGAGCTATCAAGTTAACTATTCATGACATCATCATAATAATGAGAGATGGAAAGATACAAGATTGATCAAGTCATAGTGCGAAGAGTTGTTCAATGCTACCAAGCGGGATCATGCAAGTGATCTCGTGGTATGTTAAGTAGTTTTCCATATAGATTTTGTGAACTAATGGATGATATATGTGGGTGGTGGTCAAATTGTTGAGATTTGCAAGTTGTAGATGGTCATTTCGTTGAGATCATGTGCTCGAAGCATGCCATCCACTGGAGATAAAGGTCAAGTGAAGTCGGTCCGAGGAGAAGCTTTCCCATATTTGTTTCTCGGGGAGTAAGTTGGAAGTCTTCACCGAGCGAAGCGTGATCAGAAAAGGCGGTTCACCTTGAGGAGGCTAAGATCGTCATCATGTAATTCAAGTGGATTGTGCGATGCAAAGGTATGACCTTGAACTGGTTTCTATTTTACCGGTCCCATGATGTTTGTTGGGAAACCAGGTTATATAGGATAGACAACCGTGCTATCCAGAGGGCTCTCGAGTGAGTAGCTTGATCGTATTGTTCTAGAGAGTTCAAACCTTTGCATCCTTGGCATCATATATATTGGTTCTTATTTTTGCTTTATCGTTGTGTAGCCTTGGTGCTTTTCGTTTTCGACGTTGAAGAAATGTACCGGTCCATGTTTGACAAAGGGTCCACACCTCTTCGTGTGTGGTATTTTCTCTATTTCTTCTCTCAAGATTTTCACTTTCTGCTGGGTACTTATCGCAATTATCTTTCCAACAAAATTAGTTTCATCTCAATCGGCGTTTCTTTTCAAAAGTCATCAAAATTCTTTATGGGAGGTCATCTATGATGGTCTAGGTAGGAAAAACAATTCAATCAAGGCATAGAAAAGGTACTTATTGATGAGTTTATGTGAAATGTTGAGTTAAAATGGGTATTATAGGGTTTGGGAGTCCAGTATGTGTACGAACATATATGGGTAACAAAATGGAGAAAACATTGAACAACAAGTTGTGTGCCCTTGTCAACGGAGAAGAAAGATGTACAACCCCAACTTTAAAATGGTAGATATCAACGAGTTTGTGTAGAAAATGAGCACCAAAGTGTGTATTCTAAAGGTTCGCACAAATTCTCTATGGCAGATCATATACGGACTATTTTGAAAAAATTCGAGCACTAAAGTGTGTAAAATTAGTAATAAAGTGTCTCGGTCCAATTACTCTCACGGAGGTCATATATTATGATGCTCTGGAGCGCCATATTGGCCCAAAGCTCGACCCATGGGCCCCCTGTCGTCTACCCCTTTGACCGTCATGGAAATTCATTATCACGTGTGAGTTTTCTATTTGTCTGCTGAGGGTAGCTCATAGGAATATGGAAAACAGAAATTGAGCCCACGGTCTCACAATCCCTCCAGTTGCGTTGAAGTGGCAGTTTAGCTAGCCATATAAGTGTGTAATCTTCGTACATGGTAAGACATGTGTGTAAAGCTGGACACTTGGGAGCTTGCTAGTGTATACTTTCTTATTCGACCACACTTGACCGGCATCGATAGAGGGTCGACCAATGGAGTTGAAGGAGGAGATTGTGTGAGCTATCATGTTTACCATTCATGACATCATCATAATAATGAGAGATGGAAAGATACAAGATTGATCAAGTCATAGTGCGAAGAGTTGTTCAACGCTACCAAGTGGGATCATGCATGTGATCTCGTGGTATGTTAAGTAGTTGTCCATATAGCTTTTGTGAACTAACCGATGATATATGTGGGTGGTGGTCATAATTGTTGAGATTTGCAAGTTCTGGATGGTCATTTCGTTGAGATCATGTGCTCGAAGCATGCCATCCACTGGAGATAAAGGTCAAGTGAAGTCGGTCCGAGGAGAAGCTTTCCCATATTTGTTTCTCGGGGAGTAAGTTGGAAGTCTTCACCGAGCGAAGCGTGATCAAGAAAAGGCGGTTCACCTTGAGGAGGCTAAGATCGTCATCATGTAATTCAAGTGGATTGTGCGATGCAAAGGTATGACCTTGAACTGGTTTCTATTTTACCGGTCCCATGATGTTTGTTGGGAAACCGGGTTATATAGGATAGACAACCGTGCTATCCAGAGGGCTCTCGAGTGAGTAGCTTGATCGTATTGTTCTAGAGAGTTCAAACCTTTGCATCCTTGGCATCATATTTATTGGTTCTTATTTTTGCTTTATCGTTGTGTAGCCTTGGTGCTTTTCTTGTTCATCATGACAAGCTCATGTCCTTCGAGAACGAGATTTGCCTGCTTTCGTCTATTACGTTTTCGATGTTGAAGAAATGTACCGGTCCATGTTTGACAAAGGGTCCACACCTCTTCGTGTGTGGTATTTTCTCTATTTCTTCTTCTCAAGATTTTCACTTTTGCTGGGTACTTATCGCAATTATCTTTCCAACAAAATTAGTTTCATCTCAATCGGCGTTTCTTTTCAAAAGTCATCAAAATTCTTTATGGAGGTCATCTATGATGGTCTAGGTAGGAAAAACAATTCAATCAAGGCATAGAAAAGGTACTTATTGATGAGTTTATGTGAAATGTTGAGTTAAAATGGGTATTATAGGGTTTGGGAGTCCAGTATGTGTACGAACATATATATGGGTAACAAAATGGAGAAAACATTGAACAACAAGTTGTGTGCCCTTGTCTACGGAGAAGAAAGCTGTACAACCCCAACTTTAAAATGGTAGATATCAATGAGTTTATGTAGAAAATGAGCACCAAAGTGTGTATTCTAAAGGTTCGGCACAAATTCTCTATGGCAGATCATATACGGGACTATTTTGACAAAAATTCGAGCACTAAAGTTGTGTAAAATTAGTAATAAAGGGTCTCGGTCCAATTACTCTCACGGAGGTCATATATTATGATGCTCTGGAGCGCCATATTGGCCCAAAGCTCGACCCGTGGGCCCCTGTCGTCTACCCCTTTGACCGTCGTGGAAATTCATTATCACGTGTGAGTTTTCTACTTGTCTGCTGAGGGTAGCTCATAGGAATATGGAAAACAGAAATTGAGCCCACGGTCTCACAATCCCTCCAGTTGCGTTGAAGTGGCAGTTTAGCTAGCCATATAAGTGTGTAATCTTCGTACATGGTAAGACATGTGTGTGAAGCTGGACACTTGGGAGCTTGCTAGTGTATACTTTCTTATTCGACCACACTTGACCGGCATCGATAGAGGGTCGACCAATGGAGTTGAAGGAGGAGATTGTGTGAGCTATCATGTTTACCATTCATGACATCATCATAATAATGAGAGATGGAAAGATACAAGATTGATCAAGTCATAGTGCGAAGAGTTGTTCAACGCTACCAAGTGGGATCATGCATGTGATCTCGTGGTATGTTAAGTAGTTGTCCATATAGCTTTTGTGAACTAACCGATGATATATGTGGGTGGTGGTCATAATTGTTGAGATTTGCAAGTTCTAGATGGTCATTTCGTTGAGATCATGTGCTCGAAGCATGCCATCCACTGGAGATAAAGGTCAAGTGAAGTCGGTCCGAGGAGAAGCTTTCCCATATTTGTTTCTCGGGGAGTAAGTTGGAAGTCTTCACCGAGCGAAGCGTGATCAAGAAAAGGCGGTTCACCTTGAGGAGGCTAAGATCGTCATCATGTAATTCAAGTGGATTGTGCGATGCAAAGGTATGACCTTGAACTGGTTTCTATTTTACCGGTCCCATGATGTTTGTTGGGAAACCGGGTTATATAGGATAGACAACCGTGCTATCCAGAGGGCTCTCGAGTGAGTAGCTTGATCGTATTGTTCTAGAGAGTTCAAACCTTTGCATCCTTGGCATCATATTTATTGGTTCTTATTTTTGCTTTATCGTTGTGTAGCCTTGGTGCTTTTCTTGTTCATCATGACAAGCTCATGTCCTTCGAGAACGAGATTTGCCTGCTTTCGTCTATTACGTTTTCGATGTTGAAGAAATGTACCGGTCCATGTTTGACAAAGGGTCCACACCTCTTCGTGTGTGGTATTTTCTCTATTTCTTCTTCTCAAGATTTTCACTTTCTGCTGGGTACTTATCGCAATTATCTTTCCAACAAAATTAGTTTCATCTCAATCGGCGTTTCTTTTCAAAAGTCATCAAAATTCTTTACGGGAGGTCATCTATGATGGTCTAGGTAGGAAAAACAATTCAATCAAGGCATAGAAAAGGTACTTATTGATGAGTTTATGTGAAATGTTGAGTTAAAATGGGTATTATAGGGTTTGGGAGTCCAGTATGTGTACGAACATATATATGGGTAACAAAATGGAGAAAACATTGAACAACAAGTTGTGTGCCCTTGTCTACGGAGAAGAAAGCTGTACAACCCCAACTTTAAAATGGTAGATATAATGAGTTTATGTAGAAAATGAGCACCAAAGTGTGTATTCTAAAGGTTCGGCACAAATTCTCTATGGCAGATCATATACGGGACTATTTTGACAAAAATTCGAGCACTAAAGTTGTGTAAAATTAGTAATAAAGGGTCTCGGTCCAATTACTCTCACGGAGGTCATATTATGATGCTCTGGAGCGCCATATTGGCCCAAAGCTCGACCCGTGGGCCCCTGTCGTCTACCCCTTTGACCGTCGTGGAAATTCATTATCACGTGTGAGTTTTCTACTTGTCTGCTGAGGGTAGCTCATAGGAATATGGAAAACAGAAATTGAGCCCACGGTCTCACAATCCCTCCAGTTGCGTTGAAGTGGCAGTTTAGCTAGCCATATAAGTGTGTAATCTTCGTACATGGTAAGACATGTGTGTGAAGCTGGACACTTGGGAGCTTGCTAGTGTATACTTTCTTATTCGACCACACTTGACCGGCATCGATAGAGGGTCGACCAATGGAGTTGAAGGAGGAGATTGTGTGAGCTATCATGTTTACCATTCATGACATCATCATAATAATGAGAGATGGAAAGATACAAGATTGATCAAGTCATAGTGCGAAGAGTTGTTCAACGCTACCAAGTGGGATCATGCATGTGATCTCGTGGTATGTTAAGTAGTTGTCCATATAGCTTTTGTGAACTAACCGATGATATATGTGGGTGGTGGTCATAATTGTTGAGATTTGCAAGTTCTAGATGGTCATTTCGTTGAGATCATGTGCTCGAAGCATGCCATCCACTGGAGATAAAGGTCAAGTGAAGTCGGTCCGAGGAGAAGCTTTCCCATATTTGTTTCTCGGGGAGTAAGTTGGAAGTCTTCACCGAGCGAAGCGTGATCAAGAAAAGGCGGTTCACCTTGAGGAGGCTAAGATCGTCATCATGTAATTCAAGTGGATTGTGCGATGCAAAGGTATGACCTTGAACTGGTTTCTATTTTACCGGTCCCATGATGTTTGTTGGGAAACCGGGTTATATAGGATAGACAACCGTGCTATCCAGAGGGCTCTCGAGTGAGTAGCTTGATCGTATTGTTCTAGAGAGTTCAAACCTTTGCATCCTTGGCATCATATTTATTGGTTCTTATTTTTGCTTTATCGTTGTGTAGCCTTGGTGCTTTTCTTGTTCATCATGACAAGCTCATGTCCTTCGAGAACGAGATTTGCCTGCTTTCGTCTATTACGTTTTCGATGTTGAAGAAATGTACCGGTC
Source organism: Poa pratensis (assembly GCA_947311845.1). Taxonomy (NCBI): domain Eukaryota; kingdom Viridiplantae; phylum Streptophyta; class Magnoliopsida; order Poales; family Poaceae; genus Poa; species Poa pratensis. The sequence goes on along the minus strand of CAMZMU010000057.1, from coordinate 60,542,002 downwards.
CATGTTTGACAAAGGGTCCACACCTCTTCGTGTGTGGTATTTTCTCTATTTCTTCTTCTCAAGATTTTCACTTTCTGCTGGGTACTTATCGCAATTATCTTTCCAACAAAATTAGTTTCATCTCAATCGGCGTTTCTTTTCAAAAGTCATCAAAATTCTTTACGGGAGGTCATCTATGATGGTCTAGGTAGGAAAAACAATTCAATCAAGGCATAGAAAAGGTACTTATTGATGAGTTTATGTGAAATGTTGAGTTAAAATGGGTATTATAGGGTTTGGGAGTCCAGTATGTGTACGAACATATATATGGGTAACAAAATGGAGAAAACATTGAACAACAAGTTGTGTGCCCTTGTCTACGGAGAAGAAAGCTGTACAACCCCAACTTTAAAATGGTAGATATCAACGAGTTTGTGTAGAAAATGAGCACCAAAGTGTGTATTCTAAAGGTTCGGCACAAATTCTCTATGGCAGATCATATACGGGACTATTTTGACAAAAATTCGAGCACTAAAGTTGTGTAAAATTAGTAATAAAGGGTCTCGGTCCAATTACTCTCACGGAGGTCATATATTATGATGCTCTGGAGCGCCATATTGGCCCAAAGCTCGACCCGTGGGCCCCCTGTCGTCTACCCCTTTGACCGTCGTGGAAATTCATTATCACGTGTGAGTTTTCTACTTGTCTGCTGAGGGTAGCTCATAGGAATATGGAAAACAGAAATTGAGCCCACGGTCTCACAATCCCTCCAGTTGCGTTGAAGTGGCAGTTTAGCTAGCCATATAAGTGTGTAATCTTCGTACATGGTAAGACATGTGTGTGAAGCTGGACACTTGGGAGCTTGCTAGTGTATACTTTCTTATTCGACCACACTTGACCGGCATCGATAGAGGGTCGACCAATGGAGTTGAAGGAGGAGATTGTGTGAGCTATCATGTTTACCATTCATGACATCATCATAATAATGAGAGATGGAAAGATACAAGATTGATCAAGTCATAGTGCGAAGAGTTGTTCAACGCTACCAAGTGGGATCATGCATGTGATCTCGTGGTATGTTAAGTAGTTGTCCATATAGCTTTTGTGAACTAACCGATGATATATGTGGGTGGTGGTCATAATTGTTGAGATTTGCAAGTTCTAGATGGTCATTTCGTTGAGATCATGTGCTCGAAGCATGCCATCCACTGGAGATAAAGGTCAAGTGAAGTCGGTCCGAGGAGAAGCTTTCCCATATTTGTTTCTCGGGGAGTAAGTTGGAAGTCTTCACCGAGCGAAGCGTGATCAAGAAAAGGCGGTTCACCTTGAGGAGGCTAAGATCGTCATCATGTAATTCAAGTGGATTGTGCGATGCAAAGGTATGACCTTGAACTGGTTTCTATTTTACCGGTCCCATGATGTTTGTTGGGAAACCGGGTTATATAGGATAGACAACCGTGCTATCCAGAGGGCTCTCGAGTGAGTAGCTTGATCGTATTGTTCTAGAGAGTTCAAACCTTTGCATCCTTGGCATCATATTTATTGGTTCTTATTTTTGCTTTATCGTTGTGTAGCCTTGGTGCTTTTCTTGTTCATCATGACAAGCTCATGTCCTTCGAGAACGAGATTTGCCTGCTTTCGTCTATTACGTTTTCGATGTTGAAGAAATGTACCGGTCCATGTTTGACAAAGGGTCCACACCTCTTCGTGTGTGGTATTTTCTCTATTTCTTCTTCTCAAGATTTTCACTTTCTGCTGGGTACTTATCGCAATTATCTTTCCAACAAAATTAGTTTCATCTCAATCGGCGTTTCTTTTCAAAAGTCATCAAAATTCTTTACGGGAGGTCATCTATGATGGTCTAGGTAGGAAAAACAATTCAATCAAGGCATAGAAAAGGTACTTATTGATGAGTTTATGTGAAATGTTGAGTTAAAATGGGTATTATAGGGTTTGGGAGTCCAGTATGTGTACGAACATATATATGGGTAACAAAATGGAGAAAACATTGAACAACAAGTTGTGTGCCCTTGTCTACGGAGAAGAAAGCTGTACAACCCCAACTTTAAAATGGTAGATATCAACGAGTTTGTGTAGAAAATGAGCACCAAAGTGTGTATTCTAAAGGTTCGGCACAAATTCTCTATGGCAGATCATATACGGGACTATTTTGACAAAAATTCGAGCACTAAAGTTGTGTAAAATTAGTAATAAAGGGTCTCGGTCCAATTACTCTCACGGAGGTCATATATTATGATGCTCTGGAGCGCCATATTGGCCCAAAGCTCGACCCGTGGGCCCCCTGTCGTCTACCCCTTTGACCGTCGTGGAAATTCATTATCACGTGTGAGTTTTCTACTTGTCTGCTGAGGGTAGCTCATAGGAATATGGAAAACAGAAATTGAGCCCACGGTCTCACAATCCCTCCAGTTGCGTTGAAGTGGCAGTTTAGCTAGCCATATAAGTGTGTAATCTTCGTACATGGTAAGACATGTGTGTGAAGCTGGACACTTGGGAGCTTGCTAGTGTATACTTTCTTATTCGACCACACTTGACCGGCATCGATAGAGGGTCGACCAATGGAGTTGAAGGAGGAGATTGTGTGAGCTATCATGTTTACCATTCATGACATCATCATAATAATGAGAGATGGAAAGATACAAGATTGATCAAGTCATAGTGCGAAGAGTTGTTCAACGCTACCAAGTGGGATCATGCATGTGATCTCGTGGTATGTTAAGTAGTTGTCCATATAGCTTTTGTGAACTAACCGATGATATATGTGGGTGGTGGTCATAATTGTTGAGATTTGCAAGTTCTAGATGGTCATTTCGTTGAGATCATGTGCTCGAAGCATGCCATCCACTGGAGATAAAGGTCAAGTGAAGTCGGTCCGAGGAGAAGCTTTCCCATATTTGTTTCTCGGGGAGTAAGTTGGAAGTCTTCACCGAGCGAAGCGTGATCAAGAAAAGGCGGTTCACCTTGAGGAGGCTAAGATCGTCATCATGTAATTCAAGTGGATTGTGCGATGCAAAGGTATGACCTTGAACTGGTTTCTATTTTACCGGTCCCATGATGTTTGTTGGGAAACCGGGTTATATAGGATAGACAACCGTGCTATCCAGAGGGCTCTCGAGTGAGTAGCTTGATCGTATTGTTCTAGAGAGTTCAAACCTTTGCATCCTTGGCATCATATTTATTGGTTCTTATTTTTGCTTTATCGTTGTGTAGCCTTGGTGCTTTTCTTGTTCATCATGACAAGCTCATGTCCTTCGAGAACGAGATTTGCCTGCTTTCGTCTATTACGTTTTCGATGTTGAAGAAATGTACCGGTCCATGTTTGACAAAGGGTCCACACCTCTTCGTGTGTGGTATTTTCTCTATTTCTTCTTCTCAAGATTTTCACTTTCTGCTGGGTACTTATCGCAATTATCTTTCCAACAAAATTAGTTTCATCTCAATCGGCGTTTCTTTTCAAAAGTCATCAAAATTCTTTACGGGAGGTCATCTATGATGGTCTAGGTAGGAAAAACAATTCAATCAAGGCATAGAAAAGGTACTTATTGATGAGTTTATGTGAAATGTTGAGTTAAAATGGGTATTATAGGGTTTGGGAGTCCAGTATGTGTACGAACATATATATGGGTAACAAAATGGAGAAAACATTGAACAACAAGTTGTGTGCCCTTGTCTACGGAGAAGAAAGCTGTACAACCCCAACTTTAAAATGGTAGATATCAACGAGTTTGTGTAGAAAATGAGCACCAAAGTGTGTATTCTAAAGGTTCGGCACAAATTCTCTATGGCAGATCATATACGGGACTATTTTGACAAAAATTCGAGCACTAAAGTTGTGTAAAATTAGTAATAAAGGGTCTCGGTCCAATTACTCTCACGGAGGTCATATATTATGATGCTCTGGAGCGCCATATTGGCCCAAAGCTCGACCCGTGGGCCCCCTGTCGTCTACCCCTTTGACCGTCGTGGAAATTCATTATCACGTGTGAGTTTTCTACTTGTCTGCTGAGGGTAGCTCATAGGAATATGGAAAACAGAAATTGAGCCCACGGTCTCACAATCCCTCCAGTTGCGTTGAAGTGGCAGTTTAGCTAGCCATATAAGTGTGTAATCTTCGTACATGGTAAGACATGTGTGTGAAGCTGGACACTTGGGAGCTTGCTAGTGTATACTTTCTTATTCGACCACACTTGACCGGCATCGATAGAGGGTCGACCAATGGAGTTGAAGGAGGAGATTGTGTGAGCTATCATGTTTACCATTCATGACATCATCATAATAATGAGAGATGGAAAGATACAAGATTGATCAAGTCATAGTGCGAAGAGTTGTTCAACGCTACCAAGTGGGATCATGCATGTGATCTCGTGGTATGTTAAGTAGTTGTCCATGTAGCTTTTGTGAACTAACCGATGATATATGTGGGTGGTGGTCATAATTGTTGAGATTTGCAAGTTCTAGATGGTCATTTCGTTGAGATCATGTGCTCGAAGCATGCCATCCACTGGAGATAAAGGTCAAGTGAAGTCGGTCCGAGGAGAAGCTTTCCCATATTTGTTTCTCGGGGAGTAAGTTGGAAGTCTTCACCGAGCGAAGCGTGATCAAGAAAAGGCGGTTCACCTTGAGGAGGCTAAGATCGTCATCATGTAATTCAAGTGGATTGTGCGATGCAAAGGTATGACCTTGAACTGGTTTCTATTTTACCGGTCCCATGATGTTTGTTGGGAAACCGGGTTATATAGGATAGACAACCGTGCTATCCAGAGGGCTCTCGAGTGAGTAGCTTGATCGTATTGTTCTAGAGAGTTCAAACCTTTGCATCCTTGGCATCATATTTATTGGTTCTTATTTTTGCTTTATCGTTGTGTAGCCTTGGTGCTTTTCTTGTTCATGTTGACAAGCTCATGTCCTTCGAGAACGAGATTTGCCTGCTTTCGTCTATTAGTTTTCGATGTTGAAGAAATGTACCGGTCCATGTTTGACAAAGGGTCCACACCTCTTCGTGTGTGGTATTTTTCTATTTCTTCTTCTCAAGATTTTCACTTTCTGCTGGGTACTTATCGCAATTATCTTTCCAACAAAATTAGTTTCATCTCAATCGGCGTTTCTTTTCAAAAGTCATCTAAATTCTTTACGGGAGGTCATCTATGATGGTCTAGGTAGGAAAAACAATTCAATCAAGGCATAGAAAAGGTACTTATTGATGAGTTTATGTGAAATGTTGAGTTAAAATGGGTATTATAGGGTTTGGGAGTCCAGTATGTGTACGAACATATATATGGGTAACAAAATGGAGAAAACATTGAACAACAAGTTGTGTGCCCTTGTCTACGGAGAAGAAAGTTGTACAACCCCAACTTTAAAATGGTAGATATCAATGAGTTTGTGTAGAAAATGAGCACCAAAGTGTGTATTCTAAAGGTTCGGCACAAATTCTTATGGCAGATCATATACGGGACTATTTTGACAAAAATTCGAGCACTAAAGTTGTGTAAAATTAGTAATAAAGGGTCTCGGTCCAATTACTCTCACGGAGGTCATATATTATGATGCTCTGGAGCGCCATATTGGCCCAAAGCTCGACCCGTGGGCCCCCTGTCGTCTACCCTTTGACCGTCGTGGAAATTCATTATCACGTGTGAGTTTTCTACTTGTCTGCTGAGGGTAGCTCATAGGAATATGGAAAACAGAAATTGAGCCCACGGTCTCACAATCCCTCCAGTTGCGTTGAAGTGGCAGTTTAGCTAGCCATATAAGTGTGTAATCTTCGTACATGGTAAGACATGTGTGTGAAGCTGGACACTTGGGAGCTTGCTAGTGTATACTTTCTTATTCGACCACACTTGACCGGCATCGATAGAGGGTCGACCAATGAGTTGATGGAGGAGATTGTGTGAGCTATCATGTTTACCATTCATGACATCATCATAATAATGAGAGATGGAAAGATACAAGATTGATCAAGTCATAGTGCGAAGAGTTGTTCAACGCTACCAAGTGGGATCATGCATGTGATCTCGTGGTATGTTAAGTAGTTGTCCATATAGCTTTTGTGAACTAACCGATGATATATGTGGGTGGTGGTCATAATTGTTGAGATTTGCAAGTTCTAGATGGTCATTTCGTTGAGATCATGTGCTCGAAGCATGCCATCCACTGGAGATAAAGGTCAAGTGAAGTCGGTCCGAGGAGAAGCTTTCCCATATTTGTTTCTCGGGGAGTAAGTTGGAAGTCTTCACCGAGCGAAGCGTGATCAAGAAAAGGCGGTTCACCTTGAGGAGGCTAAGATCGTCATCATGTAATTCAAGTGGATTGTGCGATGCAAAGGTATGACCTTGAACTGGTTTCTATTTTACCGGTCCCATGATGTTTGTTGGGAAACCGGGTTATATATGATAGACAACCGTGCTATCCAGAGGGCTCTCGAGTGAGTAGCTTGATCGTATTGTTCTAGAGAGTTCAAACCTTTGCATCCTTGGCATCATATTTATTGGTTCTTATTTTTGCTTTATCGTTGTGTAGCCTTGGTGCTTTTCTTGTTCATCATGACAAGCTCATGTCCTTCGAGAACGAGATTTGCCTGCTTTCGTCTATTACGTTTTCGATGTTGAAGAAATGTACCGGTCCATGTTTGACAAAGGGTCCACACCTCTTCGTGTGTGGTATTTTCTCTATTTCTTCTTCTCAAGATTTTCACTTTCTGCTGGGTACTTATCGCAATTATCTTTCCAACAAAATTAGTTTCATCTCAATCGGCGTTTCTTTTCAAAAGTCATCAAAATTCTTTACGGGAGGTCATCTATGATGGTCTAGGTAGGAAAAACAATTCAATCAAGGCATATAAAAGGTACTTATTGATGAGTTTATGTGAAATGTTGAGTTAAAATGGGTATTATAGGGTTTGGGAGTCCAGTATGTGTACGAACATATATATGGGTAACAAAATGGAGAAAACATTGAACAACAAGTTGTGTGCCCTTGTCTACGGAGAAGAAAGCTGTACAACCCCAACTTTAAAATTGTAGATATCAACGAGTTTTGTAGAAAATGAGCACCAAAGTGAGTATTCTAAAGGTTCGGCACAAATTCTCTATGGCAGATCATATACGGGACTATTTTGACAAAAAATCGAGTACTAAAGTTGTGTAAAATTAGTAATAAAGGGTCTCGGTCCAATTACTCTCACGGAGGTCATATATTATGATGCTCTGGAGCGCCATATTGGCCCAAGCTCGACCCGTGGGCCCCTGTCGTCTACCCTTTGACCGTGTGGAAATTCATTATCACGTGTGAGTTTTCTACTTGTCGCTGAGGGTAGCTCATAGGAATATGGTAAACAGAAATTGAGCCCATGGTCTCACAATCCCTCCAGTTGCGTTGAAGTGGCAGTTTAGCTAGCCGTATAAGTGTGTAATCTTCGTACATGGTAAGACATGTGTGTGAAGCTGGACACTTGGGAGCTTGCTAGTGTATACTTTCTTATTCGACCACACTTGACCGGCATCGATAGAGGGTCGACCAATGGAGTTGAAGGAGGAGATTGTGTGAGCTATCATGTTTACCATTCATGACATCATCATAATAATGAGAGATGGAAAGATACAAGATTGATCAAGTCATAGTGCGAAGAGTTGTTCAACGCTACCAAGTGGGATCATGCATGTGATCTCGTGGTATGTTAAGTACTTGTCCATATAGCTTTTGTGAACTAACCAATGATATATGTGGGTGGTGGTCATAATTGTTGAGATTTGCAAGTTCTAGATGGTCATTTCGTTGAGATCATGTGCTCGAAGCATGCCATCCACTTGAGATAAAGGTCAAGTGAAGTCGGTCCGAGGAGAAGCTTTCCCATATTTGTTTCTCGGGGAGTAAGTTGGAAGTCTTCACCGAGCGAAGCGTGATCAAGAAAAGGCGGTTCACCTTGAGGAGGCTAAGATCGTCATCATGTAATTCAAGTGGATTGTGCGATGCAAAGGTATGACCTTGAACTGGTTTCTATTTTACCGGTCCCATGATGTTTGTTGGGAAACTGGGTTATATAGGATAGACAACCGTGCTATCCAGAGGGCTCTCGAGTGAGTAGCTTGATCGTATTGTTCTTGAGAGTTCAAACCTTTGCATCCTTGGCATCATATTTATTGGTTCTTATTTTTGCTTTATCGTTGTGTAGCCTTGGTGCTTTTCTTGTTCATCATGACAAGCTCATGTCCTTCGAGAACGAGATTTGCCTGCTTTCATCTATTACGTTTTCGATGTTGAAGAAATGTACCGGTCCATGTTTGACAATGGGTCCACACCTCTTCGTGTGTGGTATTTTTCTATTTCTTCTTCTCAAGATTTTCACTTTCTACTGGGTACTTATCGCAATTATCTTTCCAACAAAATTAGTTTAATCTCAATCGGTGTTTCTTTTCAAAAGTCCTCTAAATTCTTTACAGGAGGTCATCTATGATGGTCTAGGTAGGAAAAACAATTCAATCAAGGCATAGAAAAGGTACTTATTGATGATTTTATGTGAAATGTTGAGTTAAAATGGGTATTATAGGGTTTGGGAGTCCAGTATGTGTACGAACATATATATGGGTAACAAAATGGAGAAAACATTGGACAACAAGTTGTGTGCCCTTGTCTATGGAGAACAAAATGTACAAGCCCAACTTTAAAATGGTAGATATCAACGAGTTTGTGTAGAAAATTAGCACCAAAGTGTGTATTCTAAAGGTTCGGCACAAATTCTCAAAATAGTCCCGTATATGATCTTCGTACATGGTAAGACATGTGTGTGAAGCTGGACACTTGGGAGCTTGCTATTGTATACTTTCTTATTCGACCACACTTGATCGGCGTCGATAGAGGGTCGACCAATGGAATTGAAGGAGGAGATTGTGTGAGCTATCATGTTTACCATTCATGACATCATCATAATAAGGAGAGATGGAAAGATACAAGATTGATCAAGTCATAGTGCAAAGAGTTGTTCAACCCTACCAAGTGGGATCAAGCATGTGATCTCGTGGTATGTTAAGTATAGCTTTGTGGCGCCCCGACCTGACTGCTATACAGTGATACTGTGCCCCCGGTTATCCGATACCACCGGACACACTATCAAAGCATAATAGAGAGATCAAGACTTGTGGAACAACTGGCACATCACAGACTCTACGACACAAAACATTATAAGCAACTCTTATAATAGAGAAAGATAGCAAATGACAACCAGAGGTCACAGACCCAACATTACAACATGCGGAAGCGAAGTGTGTTGTTCTAAACAACAAGAACCAAATTATGGCCTAAGAGGCCTGCAAATAAACATCCAGCGCCAGCTGTTCCGGGATGTCCCAAGCTGCACCTGGGAACCCCAGACTACTCGTCGACGTCCACAAAGAACCCACCTTCAAGGTCGGTGAAGTCCTCTCCTGAAAATAAGCAAACGACGTTGAGTTCGACGAACTCGCAAGATTAAGAGCTAATATATGCTCCATGATTGGCTTTCAAAGGTTTTATGGCTGTTTTGCATAAAGCTGATTTTATTTATAAAACACAACTCCATGGCACCGACTAATCAGATTATTTTGAAAAGGGGGTAAGAAGTAACTCTTTTCTTTGAGATCACCTTTCTCAATCATCACCAACATCACCATTGTACCTGTTCATCAAAGGCACCTCCCCGAATCACCCTCGAGGAAGTCAACCTTGCATTCGTGAAGCAGTACCTCTAGTACTCAGTTTTTAATCATTCCGTTAAAGTTATTCTATGATCAGCGTCCATTCCCAAGTCGTCCATAACCGTGGACACGGCTTTTCGAAAAGATTTATCCCTGCAGGGGTGTACAAAGTAGAAGTCCCCGGAGTCCCGAGGGGCCCCAGTTCCTTCACCACGCGTACCGCCAGACTCATTGCCAGACATTAGCTCTCTTCCGGGGAAAGCCGGCTGAGTGTGAAACGGCTACCACCTTTACCTTGCTTAAGACTATCCAAGGATCATCAGTGGCGGTAGGACGGGTTTGGTGTCTCCTCCAGTCACCCTGTCCCGCGGCCACTTATTTTCCTAACACAACCATCCTCATCCCAGTCTTGGCCACCATCTCAACGCACGCGCAAATGGAAAGCCAAACTAGAGGACCCTCGGCTAGTCCGCCACAAGTTAGTCGGTCGATGGGGGTTCCATATAGCCCACGCATGGTTGCACGCTCAACTTGGTTCAAGAGGTCCAGAACTCGCACCTAGGCGGTGAGAACGAGACAACCCACCACATCCCATGTGGCCTCTCATCCCCACCTTTTAGCATTTTCTTATCCATCACCACAATTCTCCACCATCATTTATTGTCACAAGTCAACACCTGTTTCCAGCATGTACCATCATAGTACCACTAGGCATTTAACTAAGCATGGCTAAGCATATACATAGCAGAGATAATTACTCAGGCCAACACTTCAATCCTATGGATATTAGGAAGGATACAGGTAATGGCAACAGGATTCTAATGCAACTAGTAGGATACTCTAATCCAAGTAAAAGACATTTAGAACCGCATGCAATATTATAGTGGAGAAAATACTTGCGGAAAATAGGATAAGATATGCTCAGAGGGGGGATTACGCTTGCCTTGTTCGGGATACAGGTAGTACGGATCCTCGGGGTATTGTGGAGTAACCCCGGCTGCTTGATCTATCGAAACATAACACGGAAGAACAAATCAATCACCACACATGTGTACCATGCAATGCGCAACCACATGATGACATGACAAGTTTATGCAAAGATGGCATCATTTAGTTTATCTAGCAAGATTAAATGGAGAGCCAAATAATTAGTGCAATTATTTGGAAGCAACCCCATATTTAGCTTAATGACCACATTGTTCATCCATTGTCACATTACCAAGAAGTGGCTCAAATATGCATGAACATGGCATGATTAGATATGTTTTGTTCTCCCGATCATTTTGGTACCTCATTTGTAATTTTCCGAGTACCGATGAATAAATAGTGAATTAAATAATTATTTGAATTTAATTCCTTTTCACCGATTATCGATTGACATCACGGAGAAAAGTTGTTGTCATGATGTGATCTTAGCATGGTTAGATAGCATTGGAGTTGTTGATCACTTTGATATTTTGTACACCAAAATCGGATGAACCAAACAATAGTTATTGCATTTATAAAACAAAAGAAAAGGAAAACTGAAAAAAAAAACTGTGTAGCCGGCCCACAGCCCGGTTGGGCCGGTTTACAGGCCGGCCAAGGTCCAGAGAGGCCCGGCCTCCCGCCCGGTTTGGGCCGGCCCAGTAGCCGGGTAGTGGCCCGAGAAGGCCGGTTCGCAGCCCGGCCAAGCCGTCTCCACGGCCGGCCTTGCGAGGGGAAGAACGGCGACGTCGCCGTGCTGAGCGTGCGCGCGCTCGGCGATGTGGAGCGAACCAGCGTGAGATAGGGAGAGGGGAGAGTGCGCACGGCGCGAGGTGCTCACCACGGACCCGTTGAGGTGGTCGGCGACGGCGGTGGTGCAACGGCGACGACGAATCCGTCCGCGGCGGAGCTTCGGGCTGCAGCGGCGAGGAGTTGGACGGCGGCGGCGATGTGCAGCCTCCCGCTTCGATTCCTCCGGCTAGGATGGAGAGGGAGGCGAGGCGGAGCTCCCGGTGGTCTTCATTCGTCCTGGGGCGGCCGGAGACGGCGGCGACGAGCTCGACAGCCACGGTGGCCGTGGTGGAGCTCGGGTGGAGATAAGGCTACGGCGATCCGTAAAAATCGGGGAGGAACGGGGAGGGGAGAGAGAGGGGAGCAGGTGACATCGGTGGCGGCCTCCTTATCCAGCAAGGGGAGCGTGGAGGCAGCGGAGCGGTTCGACGGCGACGGCGGGAGCGGCTCGGTCGCTACAGCGACGAGCTACAGGGAAGGAGACGATGATGCTTTGGCACATAACCCCCTGCCACATTTTCTCCTCTTTAAAAATTAGGTCCTTTCCCTTTTTTTTTTAACCTTTGTTCTTCCATTTAACTGAAGCATTTAACCATTCCCAAAATTGATGGAATCTTGTGGGAAATTATTATTTGCTACAAAGAACCTCTGATAGAAATTGGAGCTCATTTGGAACAAGTTGGCAGAGTAAACTTGTTTCACTTTTATTTCTGCCCCAGTTTTAAAACGTTTAAAAGAGCTACTTAAATTATTCCAAAAATGCTGAAAATATTCATGTGGGCTACTCATGTAAGGTAGAGGCTCCACAAATTTTTGGGGTTCAAGATAAGATGTTAAGCACCACCTTTATTTGAAGAGGTTTAAATAGAGCATTTTGATAAAGTTCCAACACAACCATCTTTTAGAATTTTGAAGCAAGTCAAAATATGGATTTGAGTTCTTGGAACCTCCTTGACAAATATAGATGTCAAGATGTTTTTGTTTTGCAAGTTTGAACACTTTCGTTGATTTGAATTGGAAGTTAAACATTTTATATTTGGGGTTTCCAATGTTATCTTTACTTCAGCAATTTTAATTAGGGATGCCATGATGCAAGGGAACACAAAAAGTGGAAAATTAGCACCCATTTTTAGGTTTACGAATTTTGGGCTGTTACAACTCTACCCTCCTTACAGGAATCTCGTCCCGAGATTCTAAGAGTAGGAAAGAGGGAAAGGTTACGACGTACTACACGATCTTCCCACTTCAGGGGGCTTTTTTTTTGAAGAGGTTGATCGAGGGCATCATGAAGATCTTCATCGGCCTCACTTCGAGTTCACTATCCAATTACACCATAGGAAAGGAAGGAAACATCACCGGAAGGATGGATCTTGGTGAATCTAGAACGATCAGGTACCTCCTCGTAGAATTTAGGATGAGACTTCAAGCATCCCGTGATTTGACAGTTAGGAGACACAAGCGGTTGACGGAGGATTGACAAGAAGTTTCCAGTTGGTAGACAACTGTTTTCTCAAAGGATTTAGAATATGAACTTTGCACAAGGCCTTGAATTCCTGAGGAAGAATGTTACACCAGATTTCAACAGATGAAGAGGCAACTTCTACCAAACGGCTTGAGTAGAACTTTCCTCACGGAGGAGCATTTCCACCCACGGGAGAAGGATCATGAAGAGGGACCGAGAGAACTTTAGAACCTCCGGAAAGTTAGAATCAGGAACACTTCTTGATCTTCCAGACATCGGAACAAGCTTGAGGGTCACCAACTGTCGTTTCTGTTTGAGATTTAGATCTGACCGGGTGTAGAGATACTCCAGATTCAACATGGATGCATAGGGAGTCTTTGTCACGGATACCACCGGATTACTTTTGCTAGTACCCCAGGAGCTGGACTAGAAGGTCTAACTCCAAGGAGGAATGAGATTGCGGAACTCACGGATTAGCAACTGGTCAGTAGACAGCGGCCCTACCTGATTTACTTGCCACGAGACACGATTGAGTTCTTGAGGGGAGACACCAACGAAGACAAAAGGAGTTCTCAGACTTTCTCTCTTTCTGGAACAATTCAATCAGTGGCTTGGATGCATAAATGAAATTTTCAAGGAATGGAGGTACTAACATACCATTCCACGAATCTTCTGCAATTGCATTATTGACTAGAATATCACGATCCACCGGTATGTCTTGAGTTCGAGAGAGAATCATGCCTTTCAGTGCACAAGGAGATGGTTTTGGGAGCTTCGGCATGAACCTAGCTCTTTGACCGAGGGAAGGCACCGGAGAAAACGAACTTGGCAACACAGTCAAACTCAGCTTATTGATCGGATAACCAATCATGCTAAGGAGGATAAAGAAGGTCTTTGGATTGCAACGCAGTAAGAACTGCTGAGAATATCCGATAGTCACATCATTGCTCACGAATTATCATTCCCGAGTAACAAGTCACTCGGAGAACGAAGAGTAACAAGTGTGAGAGCATCACTTCATCAAGAGGATCATGATACATCGCACAATACCCTGATATCAAAGAGTGTGACACCCTAGGGTGAAGCAGGGCAAAAGCTAAACAAAGCCCTTATTCTGCAGATTACATTATTTTGACCTGGTCCGAGAGGTGGACGAGGCACTGGAGTTTGTTTCTCCTAACAAAAGAAGTGGAGAGTCTTGACAAACCACAAGAGGAACTTGCATCGGAACATACCCACGCGCAATAAAACTTTACTGTCAACCGACAGACAAAGGTAGAAAAGCGGATCAGAGTAAGAACAAGCTTAGGAGAATCCTAAGATGTTGAAGATGCACCGGTTATTACTCAATTGTGATAACCATGCACAAAAAGGAGAGATGCAGCAGAGTCACGAACATAGTTGGGAGACTTGTTAAGAGAATTCTGGTCATAACACAGATGATTCCAAGACAGAATCTCCAGCTATGGCAGAGTTAAAGTTACATAGTCAGCTGCGGCGTGGGAAATTAAGGTTCAACCATTTACCACACAGACCACATAAAGGACTTGGGTTAAAGGTCGGCAGCATGTGCTACTAGCGAGAGTTAAGAAATCACAACTTAACACACTCTAGTTGGCACAATCCGGGACCTTATGTTCAAGTCCTTGGGTTAAAACCCAAAAGAAAGGATTAAGAGATTAAACTTGATAGGAAAACAAGGGTTCGTAACCAACTGAGTTGATAGGAATTTTCGTCGTACTCCAGATGGTTTCTCGGCACATGAAGCTTCGGATTGTAGCGCGGCGGGAGCAACTGGGCACATAACACTAAAGGTAGAACCAACCCCGCGATTCCTAATCATTTTGAATCAAGAGGTGAGAAGTAAAAACTTTAACTCAAATCGAGGTAAGATTGCTCCGAGATTAGAGGGTAACCAGATAAGGAGTAAAAAGAATCCTAAGATGGTTTTCGCAACTCATTTTTAGGTTCAAAATATTTTCACAAACACTAGACTCAACATCGACCAGTAGAAAGGGTTTCCTACAGGCAGTCCTGCTCTGATACCAACTTGTGGCGCCCCGACCTGACTGCTATACAGTGATACTGTGCCCCCGGTTATCCGATACCACCGGACACACTATCAAAGCATAATAGAGAGATCAAGACTTGTGGAACAACTGGCACATCACAGACTCTACGACACAAAACATTATAAGCAACTCTTATAATAGAGAAAGATAGCAAATGACAACCAGAGGTCACAGACCCAACATTACAACATGCGGAAGCGAAGTGTGTTGTTCTAAACAACAAGAACCAAATTATGGCCTAAGAGGCCTGCAAATAAACATCCAGCGCCAGCTGTTCTGGGATGTCCCAAGCTGCCACCTGGGAACCCCAGACTACTCGTCGACGTCCACAAAGAACCCACCTTCAAGGTCGGTGAAGTCCTCTCCTGAAAATAAGCAAACGACGTTGAGTTCGACGAACTCGCAAGATTAAGAGCTAATATATGCTCCATGATTGGCTTTCAAAGGTTTTATGGCTGTTTTGCATAAAGCTGATTTTATTTATAAAACACAACTCCATGGCACCGACTAATCAGATTATTTTGAAAAGGGGGTAAGAAGTAACTCTTTTCTTTGAGATCACCTTTCTCAATCATCACCAACATCACCATTGTACCTGTTCATCAAAGGCACCTCCCCGAATCACCCTCGAGGAAGTCAACCTTGCATTCGTGAAGCAGTACCTCTAGTACTCAGTTTTTAATCATTCCGTTAAAGTTATTCTATGATCAGCGTCCATTCCCAAGTCGTCCATAACCGTGGACACGGCTTTTCGAAAAGATTTATCCCTGCAGGGGTGTACAAAGTAGAAGTCCCCGGAGTCCCGAGGGGCCCCAGTTCCTTCACCACGCGTACCGCCAGACTCATTGCCAGACATTAGCTCTCTTCCGGGGAAAGCCGGCTGAGTGTGAAACGGCTACCACCTTTACCTTGCTTAAGACTATCCAAGGATCATCAGTGGCGGTAGGACGGGTTTGGTGTCTCCTCCAGTCACCCTGTCCCGCGGCCACTTATTTTCCTAACACAACCATCCTCATCCAGTCTTGGCCACCATCTCAACGCACGCGCAAATGGAAAGCCAAACTAGAGGACCCTCGGCTAGTCCGCCACAAGTTAGTCGGTCGATGGGGGTTCCATATAGCCCACGCATGGTTGCACGCTCAACTTGGTTCAAGAGGTCCAGAACTCGCACCTAGGCGGTGAGAACGAGACAACCCACCACATCCCATGTGGCCTCTCATCCCCACCTTTTAGCATTTTCTTATCCATCACCACAATTCTCCACCATCATTTACTGTCACAAGTCAACACCTGTTTCCAGCATGTACCATCATAGTACCACTAGGCATTTAACTAAGCATGGCTAAGCATATACATAGCAGATATAATTACTCAGGCCAACACTTCAATCCTATGGATATTAGGAAGGATACAGGTAATGGCAACAGGATTCTAATGCAACTAGTAGGATACTCTAATCCAAGTAAAAGACATTTAGAACCGCATGCAATATTATAGTGGAGAAAATACTTGCGGAAAATAGGATAAGATATGCTCAGAGGGGGGATTACGCTTGCCTTGTTCGGGATACAGGTAGTACGGATCCTCGGGGTATTGTGGAGTAACCCCGGCTGCTTGATCTATCGAAACATAACACGGAAGAACAAATCAATCACCACACATGTGTACCATGCAATGCGCAACCACATGATGACATGACAAGTTTATGCAAAGATGGCATCATTTAGTTTATCTAGCAAGATTAAATGGAGAGCCAAATAATTAGTGCAATTATTTGGAAGCAACCCCATATTTAGCTTAATGACCACATTGTTCATCCATTGTCACATTACCAAGAAGTGGCTCAAATATGCATGAACATGGCATGATTAGATATGTTTTGTTCTCCCGATCATTTTGGTACCTCATTTGTAATTTTCCGAGTACCGATGAATAAATAGTGAATTAAATAATTATTTGAATTTAATTCCTTTTCACCGATTATCGATTGACATCACGGAGAAAAGTTGTTGTCATGATGTGATCTTAGCATGGTTAGATAGCATTGGAGTTGTTGATCACTTTGATATTTTGTACACCAAAATCGGATGAACCAAACAATAGTTATTGCATTTATAAAACAAAAGAAAAGGAAAACTGAAAAAAAAACTGTGTAGCCGGCCCACAGCCCGGTTGGGCCGGTTTACAGGCCGGCCAAGGTCCAGAGAGGCCCGGCCTCCCGCCCGGTTTGGGCCGGCCCAGTAGCCGGGTAGTGGCCCGAGAAGGCCGGTTCGCAGCCCGGCCAAGCCGTCTCCACGGCCGGCCTTGCGAGGGGAAGAACGGCGACGTCGCCGTGCTGAGCGTGCGCGCGCTCGGCGATGTGGAGCGAACCAGCATGAGATAAGGAGAGGGGAGAGTGCGCACGGCGCGAGGTGCTCACCACGGACCCGTTGAGGTGGTCGGCGACGGCGGTGGTGCAACGGCGACGACGAATCCGTCCGCGGCGGAGCTTCGGGCTGCAGCGGCGAGGAGTTGGACGGCGGCGGCGATGTGCAGCCTCCCGCTTCGATTCCTCCGGCTAGGATGGAGAGGGAGGCGAGGCGGAGCTCCCGGTGGTCTTCATTCGTCCTGGGGCGGCCGGAGACGGCGGCGACGAGCTCGACAGCCACGGTGGCCGTGGTGGAGCTCGGGTGGAGATAAGGCTACGGCGATCCGTAAAAATCGGGGAGGAACGGGGAGGGGAGAGAGAGGGGAGCAGGTGACATCGGTGGCGGCCTCCTTATCCAGCAAGGGGAGCGTGGAGGCAGCGGAGCGGTTCGACGGCGACGCGCGGGAGTGGCTCGGTCGCTACAGCGACGAGCTACAGGGAAGGAGACGATGATGCTTTGGCACATAACCCCCTGCCACATTTTCTCCTCTTTAAAAATTAGGTCCTTTCCCTTTTTTTTTACCTTTGTTCTTCCATTTAACTGAAGCATTTAACCATTCCCAAAATTGATGGAATCTTGTGGGAAATTATTATTTGCTACAAAGAACCTCTGATAGAAATTGGAGCTCATTTGGAACAAGTTGGCAGAGTAAACTTGTTTCACTTTTATTTCTGCCCCAGTTTTAAAACGTTTAAAAGAGCTACTTAAATTATTCCAAAAATGCTGAAAATATTCATGTGGGCTACTCATGTAAGGTAGAGGCTCCACAAATTTTTGGGGTTCAAGATAAGATGTTAAGCACCACCTTTATTTGAAGAGGTTTAAATAGAGCATTTTGATAAAGTTCCAACACAACCATCTTTTAGAATTTTGAAGCAAGTCAAAATATGGATTTGAGTTCTTGGAACCTCCTTGACAAATATAGATGTCAAGATGTTTTTGTTTTGCAAGTTTGAACACTTTCGTTGATTTGAATTGGAAGTTAAACATTTTATATTTGGGGTTTCCAATGATTTGAATTGGAAGTTAAACATTTTATATTTGGGGATATCATATGCTCGAAGCATGCCATCCACTGGAGATAAAGGTCAAGTGAAGTCGGTCCTAGGAGAAGCTTTCCCATATTTGTTTCTCGGGGAGTAAGTTGGAAGCCTTCACCGAGCGAAGCGTGATAAAGAAAAGGCGGTTCACCTTGAGGAGGCTAAGATCGTCATCATGTAATTCAAGTGGATTGTGCGATGCGAAGGTATGACATTGAACTGGTTTCTATTTTACCGGTCCCATGATGTTTGTTGGGAAACCGGGTTATATAGGATAGACAACCGTGCTATCCAGAGGGCTCTCAAGTGAGTTGCTTGATCGTATTGTTCTAGAGAGTTCAAACCTTTGTATCCTTGGCATCATATTTATTGGTTCTTATTTTTGCTTTATCGTTGTGTAGCCTTGGTGCTTTTCTTGTTCATCATGACAAGCTCTTGTCCTTCGAAAACGAGATTTTCTTGCTTTCGTCTATTATGTTTTCGATGTTGAAGAAATGTACCGGTCCATGTTTGAAAAAGGGTCCGCACCTCTTCGTGTGTGGTAATTTCTCTATTTCTTCTTCTCAAGATTTTCACTTTCTGCTGGGTACTTATCGCAATTATCTTTCCAACAAAATTAGTTTCATCTCAATCGGTGTTTCTTTTCAAAAGTCATCTAAATTCTTTACGGAAGGTCATCTATGAAGGTCTAGGTAGGAAAACAATTCAATCAAGGCATAGAAAAGGTACTTATTGATGAGTTTATGTGAAATGTTGAGTTATAATGGGTATTATAGGGTTTGGGAGTCCAGTATGTGTACGAACATATATATGAGTAACAAAATGGAGAAAACATTGGACAACAAGTTGTGTGCCCATGTCTACGGAGAAGAAAGCAGTACAACCCCAACTTTAAAATGGTAGATATCAACGAGTTTGTGTAGACAATGAGCACCAAAGTATGTATTCTAAAGGTTCGACACAAATTCTCTATGGCAGATCATATACGGGACTATTTTGAGAAAAAATCGAGCACTAAAGTTGTGTAAAGTTAGTAAAAAAGGGTCTCGGTCCAATTTCTCTCACGGAGGTCATATATTACGAATCTCTGGAGCGCCATATTGGCCCAAAGCTCGACCCGTGGGCCCCGTGTCATCTACCCCTTTGACCGTCGTGGAAATTCATTATCACGTGTGAGATTTCTACTTGTCTGCTGAGGGTAGCTAATAGGAATATGGAAAGCAGAAATTGAGCCCACGGTCTCACAATCCCTCCAGTTGCGTTGAAGTGGTAGTTTAGCTAGCCATATAAGTGTGTAATCTTCATACATGGTAAGACATGTGTGTGAAGCTGGACACTTGGGAGCATGCTATTGTTACTTTCTTATTTGACAACACTTGACCAGCGTCGATAGAGGGTTGACCAATGGAGTTGAAGGAGGAGATTGTGTGAGCTATCATGTTTACCATTCATGACATCATCATAATAAGGAGAGATGGAAAGATACAAGATTGATCAAGTCATAGTGCGAAGAGTTGCTCAACACTACTAAGTGGGATCATGCATGTGATCTCGTGGTATGTTAAGTAGTTGTCCATATAGCTTTTGTGAACTAAATAATGATACATGTGGGTTGTGGTCATAATTGTTGAGATTTGCAAGTTCTAGATGGTCACTTCATTGAGATCATGTGTTCGAAGCATGCCATCCACTGGAGATAAAGGTCAAGTGAAGTCGGTCCGAGGAGAAGCTTTCCCATATTTGTTTCTCGGGGAGTAAGTTGGAAGTCTTCACCGAACGAAGCGTGATCAAGAAAAGGCGGTTCACCTTGAGGAGGCTAAGATCGTCATCATGTAATTCAAGTGGATTGTGCGATGCAAAGGTATGACCTTGAACTGGTTTCTATTTTACCGGTCCCATGATGTTTGTTGGGAAACCGGGTTATATAGGATAGACAACCGTGCTATCCAGAGGGCTCTCGAGTGAGTAGCTTGATCGTATTGTTCTAGAGAGTTCAAACCTTTGCATCCTTGGCATCATATTTATTGGTTCTTATTTTTGCTTTATCGTTGTGTAGCCTTGGTGCTTTTCTTGTTCATCATGACAAGCTCATGTCCTTCGAGAACGAGATTTGCCTGCTTTCATCTATTATGTTTTCGATGTTGAAGAAATGTACCGGTCCATGTTTGACAAAGGGTCCACACCTCTTCGTGTGTGGTATTTTTTCTATTTCTTCTTCTCAAGATTTTCACTTTCTGCTGGGTACTTATCGCAATTATCTTTCCAACAAAATTAGTTTCATCTCAATCAGTGTTTCTTTTCGGAAGTCCTCTAAATTCTTTACAGGAGGTCATCTATGGTGGTCTAGGTAGGAAAAACAATTCAATCAAGGCATAGAAAAGGTACTTATTGATGATTTTATGTGAAATGTTGAGTTAAAATGGGTATTATAGGGTTTGGGAGTCCAGTATGTGTACGAACATATATATGGGTAACAAAATGGAGAAAACATTGGACAACAAGTTGTGTGCCCTTGTCTATGGAGAACAAGGATGTACAAGCCCAACTTTAAAATGGTAGATATCAACGAGTTTGTGTAGAAAATGAGCACCAAAGTGTGTATTCTAAAGGTTCGGCACAAATTCTCAAAATAGTCCCGTATATGATCTTCGTACATGGTAAGACATGTGTGTGAAGCTGGACACTTGGGAGCTTGCTATTGTATACTTTCTTATTTGACCACACTTGATCGGCGTCGACAGAGGGACGACCAATGGAATTGAAGGAGGAGATTGTGTGAGCTATCATGTTTACCATTCATGACATCATCATAATAAGGAGAGATGGAAAGATACAAGATTGATCAAGTCATAGTGCAAAGAGTTGTTCAACCCTACCAAGTGGGATCATGCATGTGATCTCGTGGTATGTTAAGTATAGCTTTTGTGACCTAACCGATGATATATGTGGGTGGTGGTCATAATTGTTGAGATTTGCAAGTTCTAGATGGTCATTTCGTTGAGATCATATGCTCGAAGCATGCCATCCACTGGAGATAAAGCTCAAGTGAAGTCGGTCCTAGGAGAAGCTTTCCCATATTTGTTTCTCGGGGAGTAAGTTGGAAGTCTTCACCGAGCGAAGCGTGATCAAGAAAAGGCGGTTCACCTTGAGGAGGCTAAGATCGTTATCTTGTAATTCAAGTGGATTGTGCGATGCGAAGGTATGACATTGAACTGGTTTCTATTTTACCGGTCCCATGATGTTTCTTGGGAAACCGGGTTATATCGGATAGACAACCGTGCTATCCAGAGGGCTCTCGAGTGAGTAGCTTGATCGTATTGTTCTAGAGAGTTCAAACCTTTGCATCCTTGGCATCATATTTATTGGTTCTTATTTTTGCTTTATCGTTGTGTAGCCTTGGTGCTTTTCTTGTTCATCATGACAAGCTCATGTCCTTCGAGAACGAGATTTGCCTGCTTTCATCTATTATGTTTTCGATGTTGAAGAAATGTACCGGTCCATGTTTGACAAAGGGTCCACACCTCTTCGTGTGTGGTATTTTTTCTATTTCTTCTCAAGATTTTCACTTTCTGCTGGGTACTTATCGCAATTATCTTTCCAACAAAATTAGTTTCATGTCAATCGGTGTTTCTTTTCAAAAGTCCTCTAAATTCTTTACAGGAGGTCATCTATGGTGGTCTAGGTAGGAAAAACAATTCTATCAAGGCATAGAAAAGGTACTTATTGATGATTTTATGTGAAATGTTGAGTTAAAATGGGTATTATAGGGTTTGGGAGTCCAGTATGTGTACGAACATATATATGGGTAACAAAATGGAGAAAACATTGGACAACAAGTTGTGTGCCCTTGTCTATGGAGAAGAAGGATGTACAAGCCCAACTTTAAAATGGTAGATATCAACGAGTTTGTGTAGAAAATGAGCACCAAAGTGTGTATTCTAAAGGTTCGGCACAAATTCTCAAAATAGTCCCGTATATGATCTTCGTACATGGTAAGACATGTGTGTGAAGCTGGACACTTGGGAGCTTGCTATTGTATACTTTCTTATTCGACCACACTTGATCGGCGTCGACAGAGGGTCGACCAATGGAATTGAAGGAGGAGATTGTGTGAGCTATCATGTTTACCATTCATGACATCATCATAATAAGGAGAGATGGAAAGATACAAGATTGATCAAGTCATAGTGCAAAGAGTTGTTCAACCCTACCAAGTGGGATCATGCATGTGATCTCGTGGTATGTTAAGTATAGCTTTTGTGACCTAACCGATGATATATGTGGGTGGTGGTCATAATTGTTGAGATTTGCAAGTTCTAGATGGTCATTTCGTTGAGATCATATGCTCGAAGCATGCCATCCACTGGAGATAAAGGTCAAGTGAAGTCGGTCCTAGGAGAAGCTTTCCCATATTTGTTTCTCGGGGAGTAAGTTGGAAGTCTTCACCGAGCGAAGCGTGATCAAGAAAAGGCGGTTCACCTTGAGGAGGCTAAGATCGTCATCATGTAATTCAAGTGGATTGTGCGATGCGAAGGTATGACATTGAACTGGTTTCTATTTTACCGGTCCCATGATGTTTGTTGGCAAACCGGGTTATATCGGATAGACACTTGTGCTATCCAGAGGGCTCTCGAGTGAGTAGCTTGATCGTATTGTTCTAGAGAGTTCAAACCTTTGCATCCTTGGCATCATATTTATTGGTTCTTATTTTTGCTTTATCGTTGTGTAGCCTTGGTGCTTTTCTTGTTCATCATGACAAGCTTATGTCCTTCGAGAACGAGATTTGCCTGCTTTCGTCTATTATGTTTTCGATGTTGAAGAAATGTACCGGTCCATGTTTGACAAAGGGTCCGCACCTCTTCGTCTGTGGTATTTTCTCTATTTCTCCTTCTCAAGATTTTCACTTTCTGCTGGGTACTTATCGCAATTATCTTTCCAACAAAATTAGTTTCATCTCAATCGGTGTTTCTTTTCAAAAGTCATCTAAATTCTTTACGGAAGGTCATCTATGATGGTCTAGGTAGGAAAAACAATTCAATCAAGGCATAGAAAAGGTACTTATTGATGAGTTTATGTGAAATGTTGAGTTATAATGGGTATTATAGGGTTTGGGAGTCCAGTATGTGTACGAACATATATATGAGTAACAAAATGGAGAAAACATTGGACAACAAGTTGTGTGCCCTTGTCTACGGAGAAGAAAGCAGTACAACCCCAACTTTAAAATGGTAGATATCAACGAGTTTGTGTAGACAATGAGCGCCAAAGCATGTATTCTAAAGGTTCGACACAAATTCTCTATGGCAGATCATATACGGGACTATTTTGAGAAAAAAACGAGCACTAAAGTTGTGTAAAGTTAGTAAAAAGGGTCTCGGTCCAATTTCTCTCACGGAGGTCATATATTACGAATCTCTGGAGCGCCATATTGGCCCAAAGCTCGACCCGTGGGCCCCCTGTCGTCTACCCCTTTGACCGTCGTGGAAATTCATTATCACGTGTGAGATTTCTACTTGTCTGCTGAGGGTAGCTAATAGGAATATGGAAAGCAGAAATTGAGCCCACGGTCTCACAATCCCTCCAGTTGCGTTGAAGTGGCAGTTTAGCTAGCCATATAAGTGTGTAATCTTCGTACATGGTAAGACATGTGTGTGAAGCTGGACACTTGGGAGCTTGCTGTTGTTACTTTCTTATTTGACCACACTTGACCGGCGTCGATAGAGGGTCGACCAATGGAGTTGAAGGAGGAGATTGTGTGAGCTATCATGTTTACCATTCATGACATCATCATAATAAGGAGAGATGGAAAGATACAAGATTGATCAAGTCATAGTGCGAAGAGTTGCTCAACCCTACCAAGTGGGATGATGCATGTGATCTCGTGGTATGTTAAGTATAGCTTTTGTGACCTAACCGATGATATATGTGGGTGGTGGTCATAATTGTTGAGATTTGCAAGTTCTAGATGGTCATTTCGTTGAGATCATATGCTCGAAGCATGCCATCCACTGGAGATAAAGGTCAAGTGAAGTCGGTCCTAGGAGAAGCTTTCCCATATTTTTTCTCGGGGAGTAAGTTGGAAGTCTTCACCGAGCGAAGCGTGATCAAGAAAAGGCGGTTCACCTTGAGGAGGCTAAGATCGTCATCATGTAATTCAAGTGGATTGTGCGATGCGAAGGTATGACATTGAACTGGTTTCTATTTTACCGGTCCCATGATGTTTGTTGGCAAACCGGGTTATATCGGATAGACAACCGTGCTATCCAGAGGGCTCTCGAGTGAGTAGCTTGATCGTATTGTTCTAGAGAGTTCAAACCTTTGCATCCTTGGCATCATATTTATTGGTTCTTATTTTTGCTTTATCGTTGTGTAGCCTTGGTGCTTTTCTTGTTCATCATGACAAGCTCATGTCCTTCGAGAACGAGATTTGCCTGCTTTCGTCTATTATGTTTTCGATGTTGAAGAAATGTACCGGTCCATGTTTGACAAAGGGTCCGCACCTCTTCGTCTGTGGTATTTTCTCTATTTCTCCTTCTCAAGATTTTCACTTTCTGCTGGGTACTTATCGCAATTATCTTTCCAACAAAATTAGTTTCATCTCAATCGGTGTTTCTTTTCAAAAGTCATCTAAATTCTTTACGGAAGGTCATCTATGATGGTCTAGGTAGGAAAAACAATTCAATCAAGGCATAGAAAAGGTACTTATTGATGAGTTTATGTGAAATGTTGAGTTATAATGGGTATTATAGGGTTTGGGAGTCCAGTATGTGTACGAACATATATATGAGTAACAAAATGGAGAAAACATTGGACAACAAGTTGTGTGCCCTTGTCTACGGAGAAGAAAGCAGTACAACCCCAACTTTAAAATGGTAGATATCAACGAGTTTGTGTAGACAATGAGCGCCAAAGCATGTATTCTAAAGGTTCGACACAAATTCTCTATGGCAGATCATATACGGGACTATTTTGAGAAAAAAACGAGCACTAAAGTTGTGTAAAGTTAGTAAAAAGGGTCTCGGTCCAATTTCTCTCACGGAGGTCATATATTACGAATCTCTGGAGCGCCATATTGGCCCAAAGCTCGACCCGTGGGCCCCCTGTCGTCTACCCCTTTGACCGTCGTGGAAATTCATTATCACGTGTGAGATTTCTACTTGTCTGCTGAGGGTAGCTAATAGGAATATGGAAAGCAGAAATTGAGCCCACGGTCTCACAATCCCTCCAGTTGCGTTGAAGTGGCAGTTTAGCTAGCCATATAAGTGTGTAATCTTCGTACATGGTAAGACATGTGTGTGAAGCTGGACACTTGGGAGCTTGCTGTTGTTACTTTCTTATTTGACCACACTTGACCGGCGTCGATAGAGGGTCGACCAATGGAGTTGAAGGAGGAGATTGTGTGAGCTATCATGTTTACCATTCATGACATCATCATAATAAGGAGAGATGGAAAGATACAAGATTGATCAAGTCATAGTGCGAAGAGTTGCTCAACCCTACCAAGTGGGATGATGCATGTGATCTCGTGGTATGTTAAGTATAGCTTTTGTGACCTAACCGATGATATATGTGGGTGGTGGTCATAATTGTTGAGATTTGCAAGTTCTAGATGGTCATTTCGTTGAGATCATATGCTCGAAGCATGCCATCCACTGGAGATAAAGGTCAAGTGAAGTCGGTCCTAGGAGAAGCTTTCCCATATTTTTTTCTCGGGGAGTAAGTTGGAAGTCTTCACCGAGCGAAGCGTGATCAAGAAAAGGCGGTTCACCTTGAGGAGGCTAAGATCGTCATCATGTAATTCAAGTGGATTGTGCGATGCGAAGGTATGACATTGAACTGGTTTCTATTTTACCGGTCCCATGATGTTTGTTGGCAAACCGGGTTATATCGGATAGACAACCGTGCTATCCAGAGGGCTCTCGAGTGAGTAGCTTGATCGTATTGTTCTAGAGAGTTCAAACCTTTGCATCCTTGGCATCATATTTATTGGTTCTTATTTTTGCTTTATCGTTGTGTAGCCTTGGTGCTTTTCTTGTTCATCATGACAAGCTCATGTCCTTCGAGAACGAGATTTGCCTGCTTTCGTCTATTATGTTTTCGATGTTGAAGAAATGTACCGGTCCATGTTTGACAAAGGGTCCGCACCTCTTCGTCTGTGGTATTTTCTCTATTTCTCCTTCTCAAGATTTTCACTTTCTGCTGGGTACTTATCGCAATTATCTTTCCAACAAAATTAGTTTCATCTCAATCGGTGTTTCTTTTCAAAAGTCATCTAAATTCTTTACGGAAGGTCATCTATGATGGTCTAGGTAGGAAAAACAATTCAATCAAGGCATAGAAAAGGTACTTATTGATGAGTTTATGTGAAATGTTGAGTTATAATGGGTATTATAGGGTTTGGGAGTCCAGTATGTGTACGAACATATATATGAGTAACAAAATGGAGAAAACATTGGACAACAAGTTGTGTGCCCTTGTCTACGGAGAAGAAAGCAGTACAACCCCAACTTTAAAATGGTAGATATCAACGAGTTTGTGTAGACAATGAGCGCCAAAGCATGTATTCTAAAGGTTCGACACAAATTCTCTATGGCAGATCATATACGGGACTATTTTGAGAAAAAACGAGCACTAAAGTTGTGTAAAGTTAGTAAAAAGGGTCTCGGTCCAATTTCTCTCACGGAGGTCATATATTACGAATCTCTGGAGCGCCATATTGGCCCAAAGCTCGACCCGTGGGCCCCCTGTCGTCTACCCCTTTGACCGTCGTGGAAATTCATTATCACGTGTGAGATTTCTACTTGTCTGCTGAGGGTAGCTAATAGGAATATGGAAAGCAGAAATTGAGCCCACGGTCTCACAATCCCTCCAGTTGTGTTGAAGTGGCAGTTTAGCTAGCCATATAAGTGTGTAATCTTCGTACATGGTAAGACATGTGTGTGAAGCTGGACACTTGGGAGCTTGCTATTGTTACTTTCTTATTTGACCACACTTGACCGGCGTCGATAGAGGGTCAACCAATGGAGTTGAAGGAGGAGATTGTGTGAGCTATCATGTTTACCATTCATGACATCATCATAATAAGGAGAGATGGAAAGATACAAGATTGATCAAGTCATAGTGCGAAGAGTTGCTCAACACTACCAAGTGGGATGATGCATGTGATCTCGTGGTATGTTAAGTAGTTGTCCATATAGCTTTTGTGAACTAACCGATGATATATGTGGGTGGTGGTCATAATTGTTGAGATTTGCAAGTTCTAGATGGTCATTTCATTGAGATCATATGCTCGAAGCATGCCATCCACTGGAGATAAAGGTCAAGTGAAGTCGGTCCTAGGAGAAGCTTTCCCATATTTGTTTCTTGGGGAGTAAGTTGGAAGTCTTCACCGAGCGAAGCGTGATCAAGAAAAGGCGGTTCACCTTGAGGAGGCTATGATCGTCATCATGTAATTCAAGTGGATTGTGCGATGCGAAGGTATGACATTGAACTGGTTTCTATTTTACCGGTCCCATGATGTTTGTTGGGAAACCGGGTTATATAGGATAGACAACCGTGCTATCCAGAGGTCTCTCGAGTGAGTAGCTTGATCGTATTGTTCTAGAGAGTTCAAACCTTTGCAACCTTGGCATCATATTTATTGGTTCTTATTTTTTGCTTTATCGTTGTGTAGCCTTGGTGCTTTTCTTGTTCATCATGACAAGCTCATGTCCTTCGAGAACGAGGTTTGCCTGCTTTCGTCTATTATGTTTTCGACGTTGAAGAAATGTACCGGTCCATGTTTGACAAAGGGTCCGCACCTCTTCGTGTGTGGTATTTTCTCTATTTCTTCTTCTCAAGATTTTCACTTTCTGCTGGGTACTTATCGCAATTATCTTTCCAACAAAATTAGTTTCATCTCAATCGGTGTTTCTTTTCAAAAGTCATCTAAATTCTTTACGGAAGGTCATCTATGATGGTCTAGGTAGGAAAAACAATTCAATCAAGGCATAGAAAAGGTACTTATTGATGAGTTTATGTGAAATGTTGAGTTATAATGGGTATTATAGGGTTTGGGAGTCCAGTATGTGTACGAACATATATATGAGTAACAAAATGGAGAAAACATTGGACAACAAGTTGTGTGCCCTTCTCTACGGAGAAGAAAGCAGTACAACCCCAACTTTAAAATGGTAGATATCAACGAGTTTGTGTAGACAATGAGCACCAAAGTATGTATTCTAAAGGTTCGACACAAATTCTCTATGGCAGATCATATACGGGACTATTTTGAGAAAAAATCGAGCACTAAAGTTGTGTAAAGTTAGTAAAAAGGTCTCGGTCCAATTTCTCTCACGGAGGTCATATATTACGAATCTCTGGAGCGCCATATTGGCCCAAAGCTCGACCCGTGGGCCCCCTGTCGTCTACCCCTTTGACCGTCGTGGAAATTCATTATCACGTGTGAGATTTCTACTTGTCTGCTGTGGGTAGCTAATAGGAATATGGAAAGCAGAAATTGAGCCCACGGTCTCACAATCCCTCCAGTTGCGTTGAAGTGGCAGTTTAGCTAGCCATATAAGTGTGTAATCTTCGTACATGGTAAGACATGTGTGTGAAGCTGGACACTTGGGAGCTTGCTATTGTTACTTTCTTATTTGACCACACTTGACCGGCGTCGATAGAGGGTCGACCAATGGAGTTGAAGGAGGAGATTGTGTGAGCTATCATGTTTACCATTCATGACATCATCATAATAAGGAGAGATGGAAAGATACAAGATTGATCAAGTCATAGTGCGAAGAGTTGCTCAACACTACCAAGTGGGATGATGCATGTGATCTCGTGGTATGTTAAGTAGTTGTCCATATAGCTTTTGTGAACTAACCGATGATATATGTGGGTGGTGGTCATAATTGTTGAGATTTGCAAGTTCTAGATGGTCATTTCATTGAGATCATATGCTCGAAGCATGCCATCCACTGGAGAGATAAAGGTCAAGTGAAGTCGGTCCTAGGAGAAGCTTTCCCATATTTGTTTCTTGGGGAGTAAGTTGGAAGTCTTCACCGAGCGAAGCGTGATCAAGAAAAGGCGGTTAACCTTGAGGAGGCTAAGATCGTCATCATGTAATTCAAGTGGATTGTGCGATGCGAAGGTATGACATTGAACTGGTTTCTATTTTACCGGTCCATGATGTTTGTTGGGAAACCGGGTTATATAGGATAGACAACCGTGCTATCCAGAGGTCTCTCGAGTGAGTAGCTTGATCGTATTGTTCTAGAGAGTTCAAACCTTTGCAACCTTGGCATCATATTTATTGGTTCTTATTTTTTGCTTTATCGTTGTGTAGCCTTGGTGCTTTTCTTGTTCATCATGACAAGCTCATGTCCTTCGAGAACGAGGTTTGCCTGCTTTCGTCTATTATGTTTTCGACGTTGAAGAAATGTACCGGTCCATGTTTGACAAAGGGTCCGCACCTCTTCGTGTGTGGTATTTTCTCTATTTCTTCTTCTCAAGATTTTCACTTTCTGCTGGGTACTTATCGCAATTATCTTTCCAACAAAATTAGTTTCATCTCAATCGGTGTTTCTTTTCAAAAGTCATCTAAATTCTTTACGGAAGGTCATCTATGATGGTCTAGGTAGGAAAAACAATTCAATCAAGGCATAGAAAAGGTACTTATTGATGAGTTTATGTGAAATGTTGAGTTATAATGGGTATTATAGGGTTTGGGAGTCCAGTATGTGTACGAACATATATATGAGTAACAAAATGGAGAAAACATTGGACAACAAGTTGTGTGCCCTTCTCTACGGAGAAGAAAGCAGTACAACCCCAACTTTAAAATGGTAGATATCAACGAGTTTGTGTAGACAATGAGCGCCAAAGTATGTATTCTAAAGGTTCGACACAAATTCTCTATGGCAGATCATATACGGGACTATTTTGAGAAAAAATCGAGCACTAAAGTTGTGTAAAGTTAGTAAAAAGGGTCTCGGTCCAATTTCTCTCACGGAGGTCATATATTACGAATCTCTGGAGCGCCATATTGGCCCAAAGCTCGACCCGTGGGCCCCCTGTCGTCTACCCCTTTGACCGTCGTGGAAATTCATTATCACGTGTGAGATTTCTACTTGTCTGCTGTGGGTAGCTAATAGGAATATGGAAAGCAGAAATTGAGCCCACGGTCTCACAATCCCTCCAGTTGCGTTGAAGTGGCAGTTTAGCTAGCCATATAAGTGTGTAATCTTCGTACATGGTAAGACATGTGTGTGAAGCTGGACACTTGGGAGCTTGCTATTGTTACTTTCATATTTGACCACACTTGACCGGCGTCGATAGAGGGTCGACCAATGGAGTTGAAGGAGGAGATTGTGTGAGCTATCATGTTTACCATTCATGACATCATCATAATAAGGAGAGATGGAAAGATACAAGATTGATCAAGTCATAGTGCGAAGAGTTGCTCAACACTACCAAGTGGGATGATGCATGTGATCTCGTGGTATGTTAAGTAGTTGTCCATATAGCTTTTGTGAACTAACCGATGATATATGTGGGTGGTGGTCATAATTGTTGAGATTTGCAAGTTCTAGATGGTCATTTCATTGAGATCATATGCTCGAAGCATGCCATCCACTGGAGATAAAGGTCAAGTGAAGTCGGTCCTAGGAGAAGCTTTCCCATATTTGTTTCTTGGGGAGTAAGTTGGAAGTCTTCACCGAGCGAAGCGTGATCAAGAAAAGGCGGTTCACCTTGAGGAGGCTATGATCGTCATCATGTAATTCAAGTGGATTGTGCGATGCGAAGGTATGACATTGAACTGGTTTCTATTTTACCGGTCCCATGATGTTTGTTGGGAAACCGGGTTATATAGGATAGACAACCGTGCTATCCAGAGGTCTCTCGAGTGAGTAGCTTGATCGTATTGTTCTAGAGAGTTCAAACCTTTGCAACCTTGGCATCATATTTATTGGTTCTTATTTTTTGCTTTATCGTTGTGTAGCCTTGGTGCTTTTCTTGTTCATCATGACAAGCTCATGTCCTTCGAGAACGAGGTTTGCCTGCTTTCGTCTATTATGTTTTCGACGTTGAAGAAATGTACCGGTCCATGTTTGACAAAGGGTCCGCACCTCTTCGTGTTGGTATTTTCTCTATTTCTTCTTCTCAAGATTTTCACTTTCTGCTGGGTACTTATCGCAATTATCTTTCCAACAAAATTAGTTTCATCTCAATCGGTGTTTCTTTTCAAAAGTC
Organism: Poa pratensis; assembly: GCA_947311845.1. Taxonomy (NCBI): domain Eukaryota; kingdom Viridiplantae; phylum Streptophyta; class Magnoliopsida; order Poales; family Poaceae; genus Poa; species Poa pratensis. The sequence goes on along the minus strand of CAMZMU010000057.1, from coordinate 60,510,358 downwards.
ATCTAAATTCTTTACGGAAGGTCATCTATGATGGTCTAGGTAGGAAAAACAATTCAATCAAGGCATAGAAAAGGTACTTATTGATGAGTTTATGTGAAATGTTGAGTTATAATGGGTATTATAGGGTTTGGGAGTCCAGTATGTGTACGAACATATATATGAGTAACAAAATGGAGAAAACATTGGACAACAAGTTGTGTGCCCTTCTCTACGGAGAAGAAAGCAGTACAACCCCAACTTTAAAATGGTAGATATCAACGAGTTTGTGTAGACAATGAGCACCAAAGTATGTATTCTAAAGGTTCGACACAAATTCTCTAAGGCAGATCATATACGGGACTATTTTGAGAAAAAATCGAGCACTAAAGTTGTGTAAAGTTAGTAAAAAGGGTCTCGGTCCAATTTCTGTCACGGAGGTCATATATTACGAATCTCTGGAGCGCCATATTGGCCCAAAGCTCGACCCGTGGGCCCCCTGTCGTCTACCCCTTTGACCGTCGTGGAAATTCATTATCACGTGTGAGATTTCTACTTGTCTGCTGTGGGTAGCTAATAGGAATATGGAAAGCAGAAATTGAGCCCACGGTCTCACAATCCCTCCAGTTGCGTTGAAGTGGCAGTTTAGCTAGCCATATAAGTGTGTAATCTTCGTACATGGTAAGACATGTGTGTGAAGCTGGACACTTGGGAGCTTGCTATTGTTACTTTCTTATTTGACCACACTTGACCGGCGTCGATAGAGGGTCGACCAATGGAGTTGAAGGAGGAGATTGTGTGAGCTATCATGTTTACCATTCATGACATCATCATAATAAGGAGAGATGGAAAGATACAAGATTGATCAAGTCATAGTGCGAAGAGTTGCTCAACACTACCAAGTGGGATGATGCATGTGATCTCGTGGTATGTTAAGTAGTTGTCCATATAGCTTTTGTGAACTAACCGATGATATATGTGGGTGGTGGTCATAATTGTTGAGATTTGCAAGTTCTAGATGGTCATTTCATTGAGATCATATGCTCGAAGCATGCCATCCACTGGAGAGATAAAGGTCAAGTGAAGTCGGTCCTAGGAGAAGCTTTCCCATATTTGTTTCTTGGGGAGTAAGTTGGAAGTCTTCACCGAGCGAAGCGTGATCAAGAAAAGGCGGTTCACCTTGAGGAGGCTAAGATCGTCATCATGTAATTCAAGTGGATTGTGCGATGCGAAGGTATGACATTGAACTGGTTTCTATTTTACCGGTCCAATGATGTTTGTTGGGAAACCGGGTTATATAGGATAGACAACCGTGCTATCCAGAGGTCTCTCAAGTGAGTAGCTTGATCGTATTGTTCTAGAGAGTTCAAACCTTTGCAACCTTGGCATCATATTTATTGGTTCTTATTTTTTGCTTTATCGTTGTGTAGCCTTGGTGCTTTTCTTGTTCATCATGACAAGCTCATGTCCTTCGAGAACGAGGTTTGCCTGCTTTCGTCTATTATGTTTTCGACGTTGAAGAAATGTACCGGTCCATGTTTGACAAAGGGTCCGCACCTCTTCGTGTGTGGTATTTTCTCTATTTCTTCTTCTCAAGATTTTCACTTTCTGCTGGGTACTTATCGCAATTATCTTTCCAACAAAATTAGTTTCATCTCAATCGGTGTTTCTTTTCAAAAGTCATCTAAATTCTTTACGGAAGGTCATCTATGATGGTCTAGGTAGGAAAAACAATTCAATCAAGGCATAGAAAAGGTACTTATTGATGAGTTTATGTGAAATGTTGAGTTATAATGGGTATTATAGGGTTTGGGAGTCCAGTATGTGTACGAACATATATATGAGTAACAAAATGGAGAAAACATTGGACAACAAGTTGTGTGCCCTTCTCTACGGAGAAGAAAGCAGTACAACCCCAACTTTAAAATGGTAGATATCAACGAGTTTGTGTAGACAATGAGCGCCAAAGTATGTATTCTAAAGGTTCGACACAAATTCTCTATGGCAGATCATATACGGGACTATTTTGAGAAAAAATCGAGCACTAAAGTTGTGTAAAGTTAGTAAAAAGGGTCTCGGTCCAATTTCTGTCACGGAGGTCATATATTACGAATCTCTGGAGCGCCATATTTGCCCAAAGCTCGACCCGTGGGCCCCTGTCGTCTACCCCTTTGACCGTCGTGGAAATTCATTATCACGTGTGAGATTTCTACTTGTCTGCTGAGGGTAGCTAATAGGAATATGGAAAGCAGAAATTGAGCCCACGGTCTCACAATCCCTCCAGTTGCGTTGAAGTGGCAGTTTAGCTAGCCATATAAGTGTGTAATCTTCGTACATGGTAAGACATGTGTGTGAAGCTGGACACTTGGGAGCTTGCTATTGTTACTTTCATATTTGACCACACTTGACCGGCGTCGATAGAGGGTCGACCAATGGAGTTGAAGGAGGAGATTGTTTGAGCTATCATGTTTACCATTCATGACATCATCATAATAAGGAGAGATGGAAAGATACAAGATTGATCAAGTCATAGTGCGAAGAGTTGCTCAACACTACCAAGTGGGATGATGCATGTGATCTCGTGGTATGTTAAGTAGTTGTCCATATAGCTTTTGTGAACTAACCGATGATATATGTGGGTGGTGGTCATAATTGTTGAGATTTGCAAGTTCTAGATGGTCATTTCATTGAGATCATATGCTCGAAGCATGCCATCCACTGGAGATAAAGGTCAAGTGAAGTCGGTCCTAGGAGAAGCTTTCCCATATTTGTTTCTTGGGGAGTAAGTTGGAAGTCTTCACCGAGCGAAGCGTGATCAAGAAAAGGCGGTTCACCTTGAGGAGGCTATGATCGTCATCATGTAATTCAAGTGGATTGTGCGATGCGAAGGTATGACATTGAACTGGTTTCTATTTTACCGGTCCCATGATGTTTGTTGGGAAACCGGGTTATATAGGATAGACAACCGTGCTATCCAGAGGTCTCTCGAGTGAGTAGCTTGATCGTATTGTTCTAGAGAGTTCAAACCTTTGCAACCTTGGCATCATATTTATTGGTTCTTATTTTTTGCTTTATCGTTGTGTAGCCTTGGTGCTTTTCTTGTTCATCATGACAAGCTCATGTCCTTCGAGAACGAGGTTTGCCTGCTTTCGTCTATTATGTTTTCGACGTTGAAGAAATGTACCGGTCCATGTTTGACAAAGGGTCCGCACCTCTTCGTGTGTGGTATTTTCTCTATTTTTACTTCTCAAGATTTTCAGTTTCTGCTGGGTACTTATCGCAATTATCTTTCCAACAAAATTAGTTTCAGCTCAATCGGTGTTTCTTTTCAAAAGTCATCTAAATTATTTACGGAAGGTCATCTATGATGGTCTAGGTAGGAAAAACAATTCAATCAAGGCATAGAAAAGGTACTTATTGATGAGTTTATGTGAAATGTTGAGTTATAATGGGTATTATAGGGTTTGGGAGTCCAGTATGTGTACGAACATATATATGAGTAACAAAATGGAGAAAACATTGGACAACAAGTTGTGTGCCCTTCTCTACGGAGAAGAAAGCAGTACAACCCCAACTTTAAAATGGTAGATATCAACGAGTTTGTGTAGACAATGAGCGCCAAAGTATGTATTCTAAAGGTTCGACACAAATTCTCTATGGCAGATCATATACGGGACTATTTTGACAAAAATTCGAGCACTAAAGTTGTGTAAAGTTAGTAAAAAGGGTCTCGGTCCAATTTCTCTCACGGAGGTCATATATTACGAATCTCTGGAGCGCCATATTGGCCCAAAGCTCGACCCGTGGGCCCCCTGTCGTCTACCCCTTTGACCGTCGTGGAAATTCATTATCACGTGTGAGATTTCTACTTGTCTGCTGAGGGTAGCTAATAGGAATATGGAAAGCAGAAATTGAGCCCATGGTCTCACAATCCCTCCAGTTGCGTTGAAGTGGCAGTTTAGCTAGCCATATAAGTGTGTAATCTTCGTACATGGTAAGACATGTGTGTGAAGCTGGACACTTGGGAGCTTGCTATTGTTACTTTCATATTTGACCACACTTGACCGGCGTCGATAGAGGGTCGACCAATGGAGTTGAAGGAGGAGATTGTGTGAGCTATCATGTTTACCATTCATGACATCATCATAATAAGGAGAGATGGAAAGATACAAGATTGATCAAGTCATAGTGCGAAGAGTTGCTCAACACTACCAAGTGGGATGATGCATGTGATCTCGTGGTATGTTAAGTAGTTGTCCATATAGCTTTTGTGAACTAACCGATGATATATGTGGGTGGTGGTCATAATTGTTGAGATTCGCAAGTTCTAGATGGTCATTTCATTGAGATCATATGCTCGAAGCATGCCATCCACTGGAGATAAAGGTCAAGTGAAGTCGGTCCTAGGAGAAGCTTTCCCATATTTGTTTCTTGGGGAGTAAGTTGGAAGTCTTCACCGAGCGAAGCGTGATCAAGAAAAGGCGGTTCACCTTGAGGAGGCTATGATCGTCATCATGTAATTCAAGTGGATTGTGCGATGCGAAGGTATGACATTGAACTGGTTTCTATTTTACCGGTCCCATGATGTTTGTTGGGAAACCGGGTTATATAGGATAGACAACCGTGCTATCCAGAGGTCTCTCGAGTGAGTAGCTTGATCGTATTGTTCTAGAGAGTTCAAACCTTTGCAACCTTGGCATCATATTTATTGGTTCTTATTTTTTGCTTTATCGTTGTGTAGCCTTGGTGCTTTTCTTGTTCATCATGACAAGCTCATGTCCTTCGAGAACGAGGTTTGCCTGCTTTCGTCTATTATGTTTTCGACGTTGAAGAAATGTACCGGTCCATGTTTGACAAAGGGTCCGCACCTCTTCGTGTGTGGTATTTTCTCCATTTCTTCTTCTCAAGATTTTCACTTTCTGCTGGGTACTTATCGCAATTATCTTTCCAACAAAATTAGTTTCATCTCAATCGGTGTTTCTTTTCAAAAGTCATCTAAATTCTTTACGGAAGGTCATCTATGATGGTCTAGGTAGGAAAAACAATTCAATCAAGGCATAGAAAAGGTACTTATTGATGAGTTTATGTGAAATGTTGAGTTATAATGGGTATTATAGGGTTTGGGAGTCCAGTATGTGTACGAACATATATATGAGTAACAAAATGGAGAAAACATTGGACAACAAGTTGTGTGCCCTTCTCTACGGAGAAGAAAGCAGTACAACCCCAACTTTAAAATGGTAGATATCAACGAGTTTGTGTAGACAATGAGCGCCAAAGTATGTATTCTAAAGGTTCGACACAAATTCTCTATGGCAGATCATATACGGGACTATTTTGAGAAAAAATCGAGCACTAAAGTTGTGTAAAGTTAGTAAAAAGGGTCTCGATCCAATTTCTCTCACGGAGGTCATATATTACGAATCTCTGGAGCGCCATATTGGCCCAAAGCTCGACCCGTGGGCCCCCTGTCGTCTACCCCTTTGACCGTCGTGGAAATTCATTATCACGTGTGAGATTTCTACTTGTCTGCTGAGGGTAGCTAATAGGAATATGGAAAGCAGAAATTGAGCCCACGGTCTCACAATCCCTCCAGTTGCGTTGAAGTGGTAGTTTAGCTAGCCATATAAGTGTGTAATCTTCGTACATGGTAAGACATGTGTGTGAAGCTGGACACTTGGGAGCTTGCTATTGTTACTTTCATATTTGACCACACTTGACCGGCGTCGATAGAGGGTCGACCAATGGAGTTGAAGGAGGAGATTGTGTGAGCTATCATGTTTACCATTCATGACATCATCATAATAATGAGAGATGTAAAGATACAAGATTGATCAAGTCATAGTGCGAAGAGTTGTTCAACGCTACCTAGTGGGATCATGCATGTGATCTCGTGGTATGTTAAGTAGTTGTCCATATAGCTTTTGTGAACTAACCGATGATATATGTGGGTGGTGGTCATAATATTTGAGATTTGCAAGTTCTAGATGGTCATTTCGTTGAGATCATGTGCTCGAAGCATGCCATCTGTCGTGGGGTAGATAACACGGCAGATGCTACCTTGGGGTAGCTTGAGTTGATGGGCAAGGCGACACTGGCGTCTGGGAGATTGTTTAGCACTGCAGGGACAAAAGGTTTACCCAGGTTCAGCCTCTCCATTGGAGATAAAGACCTACTTCCTGCTATCTTATTATTGATCTCAATCTCGATAACCCGGCTACGACAACAGAGCCGGATCTCGATCTAGGTTACAAGGTTGGGGTGTTCTCTCGATAGTTCTCTCGCCTAAGCTTGGATCGTAAAGGGTTCTCCTCAACTAGGGCTCAGGGACCGGTTTATATAGACGACCGGGTCTCCTGGCACTTTATAATACGAACCCGGGCTCTACCCAGACTCGGAGTCCTACTCTAACTCTTCTAGCCTTTGTGTCCTCCAAGTCCCGAACCGCCTCTGGTCTTCTAGAAACTTCCCTTCCTGAACCGGGTTACCGCCAAAGCCTCTGGCCAAGCAACATAACCCGGCCCATGCTGATGGTTAGCTGGCCTGGCCGGGCGTCCTGCCTGGCGGGTCACGCTTCCCTCTTCATGGGCCTACCGGGTTATTATCCCCCCATCAGTAGCCCCCAGATTAACCTGGTTGCCAGGTTGGCATGCTCTGCTTCTATTCTTGAATATTGCTTCTTTGAGCAGAACTGATATCCTGGCCAGCCGAGTTAATCACCTGAAATATAAAATAACACATAACAAATTTAATATCAGAACATGTCTCTTTTCTCCTTAGCTTGGCCAGTCTTTTTGGCGGTTCACGTCGTAACCCGGTTATCTCTTGCCGGGTTCACATGCCCCGGGTTTCACTTTCGACACTTAGTGAAAATTATCGCCCAACTGTAAATCCATCCTCATCCTCATCCATCTTAATCACGATCTTATCAATTAATATCCCATGATTATCTCATTCTGTTTGTCGTTGACTTTTAGTCAATGATCCTTATCTCTTCACTTTTTACCACAACACCCTAGGGTTTTTACTGCGCCTATAAATATGAGACCAGGAGACACCGCGGTCACTTTCCCCATTCAGTTCATCTTCTTCCTCGCGCCCGCACTGTAGCAGCCGCAGATTCAATCTCCAATCGAGCCTCCAAATCTCCGCGAGAATATCCACAGGTACGATTCTCCCACACATCCGTGCTCCGCACTCGATTCTAGTTTGAATCTCGTTCAAATTTACTTTGCATTTTCCTCTCCACGCATCTGCATCTAGAGCTAGGATTTCACATCACCATTGTTGCGCCCAGGGAACCTCGAAGCTCCACAGCCATGGTGAAGGACAAAGCGAAGGCTGGAGGTCCCCGTGCGGCGAAGAAGCTCGCGAAGAAACCTCACAGCACCCACGCTGGTGCATCTGGCTCCGCCGCCCCCGCTGCTACTCAGGTTAACTGGACCAAATCCACGGTGACGAACTTGATGCTGCAAGAGTACGTGAACTGCGGCGAGCTCCCTCTCAAGGATGAGATTCACTGGCGTGCTGCTGGAGAAGAAATCCGCCCCAGACCTAAAGAAGGTGAAGTGGTGGTTTTCCTCGACCATGTTCAGCGCGGCCTTCGCCCCCAGGTTCTATGTTTTTCCGCCGGGTCTTGAAGTACTACGGCCTTAGGCCTCAAGACATCGCGCCTAACTCTATGCTGAACATCAGCAACTTGGTTGTGTTCTGTGAGGATTATCTGCAAATGGCACCAAGCCTCGAGCTGTTCCTTGAATTCTTCTACTGCAACCCATCTCGCAAGGACCAAGTACTCCCATATGGTGGAGTTGCGATCCAGCGCCGAAGGGAATGCGATTTCCCGGCTCTTCTTCTAGCCAGCCATCCCAAGGGGTGGCAAAACACATATTTTTACTGCAAGGACACCTCACCAGAATCTGACGATGCCCGTTACCCGGCTTTCCGGAACTCGGGCTTAACATATGAAGCCAAAATGAACAGCTATGCTGACGACGCTGAGCGGGTCAAGATCGAGCCCACCCTTCGCCGGGCCAGAGCTTTACGCGCCCATGGCCTCAAGGGCACAGATCTGGTTAAGTGCTGGATCGGTTGGTTCATCCAGCCACTCAGCATCAGGACCCGGCTAATTTGCCAATACACTGGTGAAACCACAGACAACATGCGTTACTCTGAGATGACGCTAACTGATGATCAGCTCGTGAACAATGCCAAGAGACTGCTTGGCGAAAAGAAAGATGCCATTGCACTGAACGGGCTCGCCCCATTTAGTGCCAAGAACAAACCCTCCACGGTAAAGCCAATACTTAATCAATTTTGCTTACTTTAACCCGGTAATTTCATCCATAGACTGTCACTTATTATGACTGGTTTTTCTCAGGACTCCAAGTGGTGGAGCGTGGACTTTACCCCTACATCCTCTCCTGATGGGGAGGACACAGAAAGTGAAGACGACGAAGAAGAAGAAGAAGGTGAGCTAGACTCCGTAGGCTGGCTCTTCCTCCAGTTGATTAACAACGAAGTCCCCAACAAGGACACTTCTACTGATAACCCGACAAATCTTATTCCAGGAACCACTGACCCGGCTTCTGACGTATTGCCGGGTCCCCAAACTGCTGCACCTCCTACTCAAAAGAGGACCCGGGCCACCATTGCCAAGGTACCACATTCTCATTTCTCAATTTTCATGATGAACTCATCTCAAACTTAAGCACAAACATAGGAAAAGGAGGCTGAGAAGGAAGCTGAGGCGAACAAGAGACGCCGAACCCGGTCTTCTACAAGCCATGCTTCCCTGAGCCCAGGTATCCCTCAACGCTCTTTATCAAGCTGGGCCAAATCCATCCAGAAGACGCCCAGCAAACAGTTCCCTTTAGCTGGCAAGATCCGGGTTCCTAAACCATCTCGTTTGTCAGATTCTTCCTAAAATGGTGTTAGCACACCCGAGGATTTCCAGATCAACGCCGGCTCCATAAAACATTGTTGATCCAGTGCCAGAATCCTCCCCAGCTGCTCATTCGCCCTGGTTAGGCTCTGGAACCAAAGAAGTTGAAGTGCAAGTTACTGGAACCCGGCACGTTCCAGTACAAAGTGCTCCTGAGACTCTTGCCAAGGTGCCTGCCCCAGATGCTGACCCGACCTCTCCTGCCAAGGGCAAGAACCCGGCTTCCTCATCAAATTTACCGGCTCTGGACGCCATGTCCGTTCCAGCACTTTGCGATGAATATTTTCTCGCCTTACTCAACACAAGAACCTGGAGACAGAACTGGTCGCCCTAATTCAAAAACGATATCAGGTACCCATTTTTACTTCTTGCCTGTATATTTTCTTGCATAACTATACCCTGAGTAGCCCCCAAGCTCTAAGTTCATCACTTGTTGATGAGCTTGGTGCTTTATAATATGAATTTCTCTTGTAAAAACCTCAATCCTGTAGCCCCCAAGGCCTGGATTGTCTATTTACAGCAACCTGGGACTTCTTTATTACATTGAATAGTTGAACTTCAAACTGAGTAGCCCCCAAGTGCCGGGTTAGCTGTCCACAGCTACCTGGGACTAACAGTTAGAAAATTTTCAGACTTTTTGCACATGTAGCCCCCAAGTGCCGGGTTGCACGCCTGCGGCGACCTGGAACTACACCTCACACCCTGATAAATTTTAAAATTTATAGCCCCCAAGTTCTGGGTTAACTTGCCTGCAGTAACCTGGGACTAACATAACTTCTTGCATTTTAACAGGAAGACCATGCCAAGGCCGCGGCTGAAATCACCCGGCTCAAGGACGCTGCCAAAACTGAATCTGAGACCCGGGCTGATCACGCAACTCAGCTCCAGGCCTTAGAAGAAAAAATTACTGCTCTGACGCAAGAAAACTCTGATCTGAAGAAGGATATGCAGGAGAACGGGGAGAACTTCCAGGAGCAACAGGAGACACTGCAGAAGCAGCTGGATGACACCAACAGTGAGCTGACCCGGCTAAAGAGAATGATCACCTCTATGGTTGAATCTTTAGTGGGTAAGCACTACTCGAAACTCGAACTGAACTGAGCAAGCAAAACCCGGTTTTAAAATCTCACTGTTATGCTTTTCCTTACGCAGGCCCTCGTGATGGGAACCTCCGCAAAACTGCTGCAGACAAAATCAAGTGCATGTACACGCTGACTCGCCAGCTGTACTTTGGCAGCTGCGAGGTCATCAAAGCCGCAAGGCTCTGGGAGAACCCGCCAAGCAAGTACACTGAAGTCCTTGGGCATCTGTCAACAATGCCACAATGGATCCATCTGCTCAAGAGATCTGCATGCAGGGCCGGGGTGATGCGAGGTCTTGCCCTTGCAAAGGCCTACCATCCCCAGCTAAACCCGGCTCCCCTGAAGAAGGGCTTTCCCCAATTTGACACTGATGGCAAGGAATTCGATAAGAAGTGCTACGCCCGGGTTGTGAAGCAAACCCGGCACGTTGCCACTGTAATTGCCAGCAAGATGAAGCTCACCACTTTGCAGCTTGGATATACTGAAAATGATGAAGAGATCATGGATGACGAGCCACAACGCGTCGATCTCCTGCAAAGCTATAAGGATTCCCTTGACCCGGCAAAAACTGCTCCTGGTACCTCCACTGCTCCAGCTCTTCTACGCCAGTTATTCCTCCTCCATCACGGGCGATAGTTGAAGAAGATGATGAAAACTTCTTCCAGCCACTTCGAAAAATCACCCAGCGCAAGACCAAGGCCAAAGAGACCGAAGAGACCAAGGAACCAGAAGCTAACCCGGCGGCCGCCGAGGAAGATGACCTGGCAAAGACCGTCGAGGAACAACCATCCGGCTCTCCTCCCCGTGACCCGGCTCCTGAAGCCGAGGCTTGAAAACTTACGCAGATGCTTTTATCTCTGCAAAAAAACAATCTTATTCGGCCCTTTGGGCACTTATTGTAATAACTTTAGCACTGTTTACACTATGCCTGTGATGGTGCGCCTATGCACCTTGATGAAACTTTTATGCTACTCTGAAACTTTTGCTTTGAAATATGCCTCTTCTGTGGTTTTGATGACCCTTTTGATTTCTTTAACTGCGAGCCGGCTTTCGCGTGGATGCCCTGTCGCAACTTCTCTGAGAAAAACAGGGTCGAACCAAGTCCCAATGGGCCTCATGGTTGATTGAATTTCCAGGTGAGCGATCAGGCCATAAAATTGCGAGTCACATCAGCTCAACAACAAGATAACCAAGAATAAACTAGTGGCATAAAGCCGGGTCTTGGGATTGCAGCTACAAACTATTGAAGTAAGAGCCCCCAAGACCGGGATCAATGTTTATAAAGTAATGGCTTAACTATGCAACATTACCCCATTGATCCTCATACTGGTGGGACACGCTTTCTGGGCGTCCTCAAAGATAACTATGCACTTGTTCTATGACAAAAACATAAACAACTAAAATGTAAACTACACCTTCATACTTCTGAATCCAAAATACTGAAGCTAAAACTGCACAGCCGGGTCACAAAACATCGAGCCCCGGATGACCGCTGTGGCGCCCTGACCTGACTGTTATACAGTGATGCTGTGTGTCACCGGTTAAGCGATACAACCGGAGGTTACGGGTTTACCAATCCCCGGCCAAAACCTTTGGCAGGCATTGCTCGGAATGGATCATCGGCAACGCAACACCCCGATTGATGCCTTAACACAGGCACAACCCTCAATGCATAATAGAGAGACCAAGACTTGTGGAACAACTGGCACATCATAGACTCTACGACACAAATCATATAGTTCAACTCTTATAATAGAGAAAGATAGCAAATGACATCCAGAGGTCACAGACCCAACATTACATCAAGCGGAAGCAAATTAGGTTGTTCTAAACAACAAGATCCAAAATATGGCCTAAGAGGCCTACAGATAAACATTACAGCGCCAGCTGATCCGGGATGTCCCAAGCTGCCACCAGGGAACCCCAGACTAGTCGTCGACGTCCACAAAGAACCCACCTTCGAGGTCGGTGAAGTCCTCCTCTGAAACAAAACAAACGACGTTGAGTTCGACGAACTCGGCAGATTAAGAGCTAATATATGCTCGATGAGGCTTTCAAAGTTATATGGTTGTTTTGCATAAAGCTGATTTTATTTATGAAAACATAACTCAAGGGCATCGACTATTCAGAGTATTTTCAAAAGAGGTAAGAAGTACTCTTTTCTTTCATCACCTTTCTCAACATCAACCACTGTACCTGTTCATCAAAGGCACCTCCCCGAATCACCCTCGAGGAAGCTCACCTTGCATTTGTGAGTGGTACCTCTAGTACCCAGTTTTTAATCATTCCGTTAAGGTTATTCTATGATCTTACCTTCACTTCCCAAGTTCGTCCATAACCGCGGACACGGCTTTTCGAAAAGATTTAACCCTGCAGGGGTGTACAAATGTTTGCCACGCGTACCGTCCGGCCCATTACCTGCGCATTAGCTCTCTTCCTTGGAAAGCCGGCTGGGTGGGAGCGGTGTCGACTTCTCCCTCGTTAAGGACTTTCCAGGATCATCAGTGGCGGTAGGACTGCCAGGATCTCAACACCCCGCCCCACGAGACAAAACACCACAACCACAGTGGCCTCTCATCCCCACCTTTTTAGCATCTTAACACCTGTCACCACATTTCCCCACCATCATCTCCACATTTCACACCTGTTTCCAACAACACATACATCCATCGTACAGCTATGCATATAACTAGGCAGGGCTAAGCATCACATAGCCTAGTTTAGTATCTCAGGCCAACAACACAAACCTATGGATAATAGGAGGGGAAACAGATATTGGCATAGGGAAATTAATGCAACTATAGGATACTCTAATCCGACAAAAGTTGACATTTAGAACCGCATGCAATATTATAGTGGAGAAAATATTTGCGGAAACATAGGATAAGATATGCTCAGAAGGGGGATTACGCTTGCCTTGTTGATACGGCAGGTAGTACGGATCGTCACAAGACGGGGGTGGCACTTCACCTCCTTGATCTACCGATGCACAAACAACACCGGAAAAACAATCAACACATGGCAATTGTGCAATGCATACAAGGATGATGATATGACATTTTAAATGCACCCTAGAAGCTATAAACATGACCAACAAGTTATATGGGGTCCCCGTTATATTTATTTTATAACTTGGAAGAAACCCCATATTAAAACTTAATGATTATAATTACTACTAGAGCACACTATTGTAATTGTGATCGATGATGCATGATGATACAGATTTTGGATCACTCATCTTTTTCTGATCACTTTGATATAAAGAACACATTTTTCGGAGGTCCCGGCAAAAAGTTATTAATTTTATAAGTTCCTCCTTTAAACTTATGATTTAAATATTACTAGAAGCACCATATTTCCATGGTGATCAAATCTGCGTGATATTCATTTTAAAGTTTTAATCACAATTTTCTGGGCATTTTGGTGTATTACATGCATTTTTCGGATACACCGATAACAAGTTACTATTTTTATACCCTTCCTTTTTGATATTACTTTTTATGATTTAATTAACCACCATATAAACATTTATACATTTAGGAATATTAGGGTGAAAGGAAATTAGCAATTTTCAAAACAGTGTGGAAATCCGGAATTTATTCCGGAAATTTCTGGATTTTACACCGGGAGGAATTCATCCGGAATTATTTCCGGTCCATTTCCGGGTATAGACCGGGCTGAAAACCACCGGTCCCGTAGCTAAACCGCTAACCCGGTGTAGATTCCGGAAAAATCCGGTTCTTGCACCGGTTTGTCAACGCGACGCGAGGCTGCTACTGCGACGACGATGCCCGGCGGTGTGGACGCGCGCTAGCGCGGGAGGGGAGAGGGAAAAGGGTCCAGTGAGACCCAGGAGCTCACCCTCAACGCCGTGAAGAAGTCGGGGAAGCCGGAGGTGGTCCGACGGCGCCGGAATCGGGCTCGGAGTGCGGCGGCGGCCCGGGAAGAAGTCGAGGACGGCGACGGCAAATGTGGCGGCCCCGCGTCGATTCCTGCCTCGGGGAGGGGGAGGGAAGCACGGCGAACTCTCCGGTGGCCTTCGATTCGTAAGAGGAGCACTCAATCAGCGGCGAGACGGCGGCGGAGCTCGGCGGCGGGCGGCCATGGTGGGGAGAGGAAACGGGGAAGAAGATAGGGCACGAGGGAAGCAGAGGATAGGGCAGGGGCAGTGGGGGCCTCGTGTGCTTGTCTTCCTCGCGTGGAGGCAGAGCAAGGGGGCCCGGCGGGCACGGCGAGCTCGAGCTGGTGCGGCGGCAGCGCGCGCTGCGCGTCGCTACAGGGGAGTAAGGAGAGAGACGACCAATTCGCAAAAAGCCCCCTGGCCGAATTCTTCCATCACGGACAGGTCCTCCTGGAATCACCAATAGGTCCTTTTCTGTTTTAAAACTAAAACCAGCACATGTTTTGAATTAAATGAGGCATTTGAACACTTCCAAAAATGGTGAGAAAATTTGGGGCGCCTCCCCATGTTGAGTAGAGGCTACACAAAAATTGGCATGCAAAAATAAAAAGTTTTGGACAACATTTGTTCATAGTATTTCGTTTAGGCAATTTTGCTAATTTTCCAAATGTTGCTATTTAACAAATTGGTGCAAGTGCAAAAATAAATAATATTGTGAACTCTTGGAACTTCCTTGACAAATATGGATGTCCAAGTATTTTTGTTTTGCAAATTTGAGTGCCTTCAATGTGTTGAAGTTTGTCAGAGCAAATTGGGCATTTCGTTTTAGCAACTCCATATCATTTCGATATCAATGTTGTGTTAACTCAAAAGAGACATGTTATTGCATGGATGCCATGATGCAAGAAACACAAAAGTGGAAAAATTACACAGGTTTTTAGGTTCCCAGCTTTGGGCTGTTACAACCGCAAAAGCCGGGTCTTGGGAAAAAAACTTGAACCCCTCAAGGACAAGCCCCCAAGACCAAGCTTAACATGGAACTATGCAACACTACTATCAAACATAAAGTAAAAAAAGAAACTGAAAGAACACAAATTTCTGGTCAACCTTCACTTTATTGATAGAAAACGTTAGGTCAGCAAGCCGCCTCATTAAAAACCTTCCAGTCCCCTTAGGTACCCTGGTAAGGAAAAGAGCGCGTCTGAAACCTGCTGCCTGTTACATCGTGTATTACATCTCATATCTCTTTCTTATGCTAGGTATAGTATGGGCGCAGCTGGGCAATGTTCCATGGCCTCTCACGCTCTTCCAATGAAAAGGTAGAGTGCGATGTGTCATTTACAGACTCGGACTTTTCTCTTGCATCCACTAAATAATATGAACCATTGTTCAGTTTCTTGCTTATGATGAAGGGCCCTTCCCAATGGGGAGATAACTTGTGCATCCCTTCTTTGGATTGCACCCATCGCAGCACTAAATCTCCCTCCTGTAAAGTGCGAGTTTTAACCCGGCGACTATGATACCGCCTCAAATCTTGTTGATATACTGCTGATCTCTCCAGTGCTTGTTCTCTGTTCTCCTCAAGCAGGTCCACAGAATCCTGCCGGGTCTGCTCATTTTCTGTTTCAACGTAAGCCGCCACGCGAGGCGAGTCATGAATTATATCACTTGGCAAAACTGTCTCTGCCCCATACACCATAAAGAAAGGGGTCATCTTGGTGGATCTATTTGGCGTTGTGTTGATTCCCCAAACTACTGATGGCAACTCCTCAACCCACGCTCCAGCGGCTCTGAGACACGGGACCGGAGACGTGGTTTCAAACCTCGAAGCAACTCCTGCTTTGCTCGTTCTACTTGTCCATTGGCCTGCGGATGAGCAACTAAAGCAACATCTAAACGTATACCCTGGTTTCCACAGAACTTTGCCATCTCACCAAGGGACATGTGTAACAGCCCAAAGTTAAGAACCTGAAAAACCTGTGTAAATTTTACACTTTTGTGTTCATTGCATCATGGCATCATGCATCATGTTGTTGTTGCTAGGGAATTGTGCTAGGGAATTGTTGTTGTTGCTAGGGAATTGTGGGTGTTGCTAGGGAATTGTTGTGGTTTGGCACCACTTCAAACAAAATGCCAAATTTGCTTCAACCAATTTCAAAACAACGAAGGCACTCAATCTTGCAAACTAAAATTACTTTGACATCTCCTATTTGTCCAGGAAGTTCCAAGAGTTCAAAGTGATCTTTTGCCCTTGATTAAAAATATCTAAAGTAATTTCATTTGGAAGTTTAGATAAAATGCCTAAACCAAACTCTATGAACAAAGGTTGACCAAAACATTTTATTTGTCAACCCCAATTTTTGTGGAGTTACTAAATGTTAAGGGGAGCCTCCCCAAATAAATTCATAAACTTTGGAATTGGTTAAGATCGTCAATTAAATGTTCTACATAAATGGAAGAAAGGAAATGAAAACAACTTTGTTCTGAAAAGTTTATCCAAATGACTTGCAAATTCTACCAGTGGTGTTTCTTGGCAAATAAGAATGTACTGCAAAGTTTCATCAAGTTTTGAAATGTTTAAGTACTGCAATTAATGGAGTTACTGAAATTCCAGAAAGAAAAGGACTAAGTTGTGAGAGAAAACTGGAGACAAGGGGTTGTTTGTAAGATGAACATGTCCTTCTTCCTCCCTATAGCCACAGAACAGGCGCGATCGCACCCGCATGACACCGTGGTCGTCGTGCCCAGCACCACTGTGCCGCGGCCTCCTGCCGCGTCGAGGAGAAGAGGAGGCCCCCACCGCGCGCTTCTCCCCATTCCCCCCCACTCGCTCACCTGCTCCCGTTCCCCTCTCTCTCCCTCCCCACGAGCCGTACTCGAGCTCGCCAAAGACGACGCATCGCCGCCGCTGTAGTCCTCCCCGAGGCAAGCCGAGGCCACCCCGAGCTCCGCCTCGACCACCTCCTCCTCTACGAGTCGACCATGGGAGTTGAGAACCGCCGTCGCCGTCCGCTTCTTCCCGAGCTCCGGCCGCGGACGCCGCGGATGAGTTCGTCGCTGGCAAGCTTCCTCCGACCTCGCCGACCAGACCGTCGTGCTCATGGTGAGCTAGCGCGTCTCCCCGTCCTCTCCCCTTGCTCTGCTGTGCTCCGTAACATGCATGCCGCCGTAGTCCCCCATCGACCGCCGCTCGCTGCCGTCGCCGAGCAAGCTCCGGTGGCCATACCCGGGCGCCGCCGCCACGTTTAGGTTCGCCTGGAACCCCCTCCCCCGCTGAACGCACACCTCGCACCCCCGCGCGCACTTGCGGATGCGCCCCGAGCGTGGTCGCCGCCGTTGTCTCCCCGGCCGAACGACACTTTTGGTGTTCAGCTTCAGTTTCGTCAGTAACATGATCGGATAATCCGATACTGGTACAGCCGGATAATCCGGTTAAAACCAGTACCTCCAAACCTCAATTTTCCTCTACATCAGATATTCCAGTTTGACCAAATTCGGAAAATCCGAATAAAATTAGTACCACAGATCACTGTTCCAGTTTAGGTCCTTAGCCATTTCTGAAGAACTTTGTGTCGAATCGGATATTCCGATTTCAAAACAAATCGGAATTTCCGAATTTGTCCAGTACCAAAAACAATACTGTTTCAGTTATGTTTCGTTCTTTTTTTGGCTACATAATTGTACTGGGTCATAAACAACTTATAACCAGGACATAATTAAAAGAGGACATTAAAAGTAACTTTTTACCGGTCTATCAGAAAATTGTGTTTGACCTACCAAAATGCTCAGGAAAACATGAACGATCTAAAATCATCATCATCATGCATACTTGATCACAATTACAATACTGCACTCCTAGTAGTGTTAGAATCACTAAGATAAATATGAGGGTAGACCAAATAATGCATAATTATTTGGGACACTCATTTAACTTGATGATCATGTCTAGGATCTCTTAGTTGCAATAAAATGTCATATCATCATGAGTGTGCATTGCACCTACTTGTATTCGTGTTATTTATGTTGTTCTTTTCCGGTGGTGTTTGTGCTTCGGAAGATCGAGGAGTTGAGGTGCAACCACAATTCTTCGACGATTCTTACTACCTTCCATTTCAACAAGGCAAGCGTAATCCCCCCTCTGAGCATATCTTATCCTATGTTTCCGCAAATATTTTCTCCACTATAATATTGCATGCGGTTCTAAAGGTCAATTTTCAGGGATTAGAGTATCCTATAGTTGCATTAAGTTTCCGATGCCAATACCTGTTTTCCCTCCTATTATCCATAGAATTGTTTTGTGGCCTGAGATACTTACTATGCTATGTTCATGCTTAGCCATGCTTAGTAAATTGCATAGCTATACGATGGATGGTTTGTGGTGGAAACAGGTGATGAGATGAATGGTTGTTGGTGGAGGAAATTGTGGTGACGAATAATAAAATGCTAAAAGGTGGGGCTGAGAGGCCACTGTGGTTGTGGTGTTTTGTCTCGTTCTCGCCGCCTAGGAGCGAGTTCTATACCTCTTGAACCAAGACTGAGCGTGCAACCATGCGTGAGGCCTATGCATTTGCAGGAACCCTCATAGACTAAATAACTCGGGCGGGGCTAGCCAGGGTCCTCTAGTTCGGGCTTCCATTTGCGCGTGCGTGATGATGGTGGTATGAACTGAGATGAGGATGGTTGTGTTAGGAAAATGAGTGTCCGTGGGGCGGGTGCTGAAGGCACTGGCAGTCCTGCCGCCACTGATGATTCTGGAAAGTCCTTAACGAGGGAGAAGTCGACACCGCTCCCACCTAGCCGGTTTTCCAAGGAAGAGAGCTAATTGTACAGGTAATGGGCCGGACGGTACGCGTGGCGAAGGAGCTGGAGCCCCTCGGGACTCCGGGGACTTCCACTTTGTACACCCCTGCAGGGTAAATCTTTTCGAAAAGCCGTGTCCGCGGTTATGGACAACTTGGGAAGTGAAGGTAAGATCATAGAATAACTTTAACGGAATGATTAAAAACTGGGTACTAGAGGTACCACTCACAGATGCAAGATGAGCTTCCTCGAGGGTGATTCGGGGAGGTGCCTTTGATGAACAGGTACAATGATTGGTGATGGTTGATGATGAGTAAGGTGAGGAAAGAAAGAGTTACTTCTTACCCCTCTTTTAAAAGTATTCTGATTAGACGATGCCATGGAGTCTTGTTTTACTAAATAAAATCAGCTTTATGCAAAACAGCCATAAAACCTTGAAAGCCCATCATCGAGCATATATTAGCTCTTAATCTTGCAAGTTCGTCGAACTCAACGTCGTTTGCTTATTTTCAGGGGGGGACTTCACCGACTTCAAAGGTGGGTTCTTTGTGGACGTCGACGAGTAGTCTGGGGTTCCCAGGTGGCAGCTTGGGACATCCTGGAACAGCTGGCGCTGTGATGTTTATTTGTAGGCCTCTTAGGCCATAATTTGGTTCTTGTTGTTTAGAACAACTTAATTTGCTTCCGCTTGTTGTAATGTTGGGTCTGTGACCTCTGCTTGTCATTTGCTATCTTTCTCTATTATAAGAGTTGAACTATAATGATTTGTGTTGTAGAGTCAGTGATGTGCCAGTTGTTCCACAAGTCTTGATCTCTCTATTATGCTTTGATAGTGTGTCTGGTGGTATCGGATAACCGGGGACACAGTATCACTGTATAGCAGTCGGGTCGGGGCGCCACAACATGTTAGTGCCATTGTCTGTGCTGATACTATGAGGATACCCAAACCTGTGTATGATCTGCTTCAAAAACTTGACTGCTGTAGCTGCTTCACAATTAGTAACAGGCATCACCTCAACCCACTTTGTAAACTTATCAATGGCAACCAAGAGGTGGGTTTTCTTGCAAGGAGACATGCTAAAAGGACCCACCATATCAAGCCCCCAAACTGCAAAGGGCCAAGTCAAGGGTATTGTTCGCAACTCCTGAGCCGGCACATGAATTTGCCTTGCATATCTCTGGCAACCATCACATCTACTCACCAAGCGCTCTGCATCTGCCTGAGCTGTGAGCCAGAAGAAGCCGTGTCTGAAAGCTTTTGCTACTAAAGACCTTGTTGAAGCATGATGACCACAATCTCCCTCATGAATCTCTTTCAAAATTTGCCGGCCTTCCTTTCCAGACACACATCTCTGAAATACTCCGGAGACACTTCTCTTATATAACTCGCCATCAATAACTACGTAGGCCTTAGCCCGGCGCACAATTTGCCGGGATATAACTTCCTGCTCTGGCAGCTCTCCACACAAAAGATACGCCAAGTATGGTTCTGTCCACTCCGGAATTTCATGAGTTGCTGCTACTAATTGCGAATCCGGGTCTTCCTGACCCGCCAGTTCCTCTACGCCCTGAGGCTTGACTGATGGAGTCCATAGCTCGTCCAAGAAAACGTTAGGTGGAACCGGCTCTCTACGTGAGCCGAGTCTTGACAAAGCATCTGCAGCATCATTTTTCCTGCGGTCAATATGATCCACCTGATAGCCTGAGAAAAACCCGGCTACCCTGTCCACCTCTCTTCTGTAAGCCGCCATTGTCGCATCTTTTCTATCCCATGTTCCTGAAACTTGCTGTGCCACAAGATCTGAATCCCCATAACAATTGATATGCTTGATGCTCATCTCCTTTGCCATACGCAAACCATGTAACAAGGCCTCATATTCTGCCACATTGTTAGAACAATCAAAGTGAATCTGCAAAACATAGCTCAACTTATCACCCTTGGGAGAAGTTAACACAACTCCAGCTCCTGAACCTTGTGCTTGCTTAGACCCGTCAAAGTGCATGACCCAAGGCTTGAGACCCGGCGCAAGGGTGGTGCACTCAACTGTGTCCAATCATTAAGAAAATCAGCCAATGCCTGAGATTTGATAGCTGTGCGGGGCACATAGTCAATGTGGTAAGGCCCCATCTCTATTGCCCACTTGGCAATTCTTCCTGTAGCTTCTGAATTCCTGATAATATCTGCTAAGGGTATTGAACTCACCACTGTGATTGGATGCTCCTGAAAATATGGTTTCAACTTTCTACTTGCCATGAAAACACCAAATACTAGCTTCTGCCAATGCGGATAGCGCTGCTTTGCTTCTGATAACACCTCACTAACATAATAGACCGGCCTCTGAACCGGGTTTTCCTTGCCTTCCTCCTTACGCTCGACCACCACCACAGCACTCACAGCCTGAGGCCCGGCAGCGACGTATAACAGCATGGGTTCCTTGGGACCCGGGGCCGCCAGAACTGGCGCTTCTGATAATTGTTTCTTCAGAGCTTCAAATGCCTCATCTGCTTCCTGATTCCACACAAAATTGTCTTTTTCTTCAGTAACTTGTACAAAGGATTGCTTTTTCTCCGAGCCGGGATATAAACCGGCTTAGCGCAGCCACACATCCTGTCAACTTCTGAACATCTGCCAATTCCTCAGGTTTTTTCAAACTTTGGATGGCTCTGATTTTTTCCGGGTTTGCCTCAATTCCACGCTCTGACACAATGAAACCAAGCAATTTTCCCGCTGGAACTCCAAACACGCACTTTGTAGGATTGAGCTTCATCTTGTACTTCCTCAAATTTTTGAATGTTTCTGTAAGGTCACTAATAAATGACCCGGCTTTTTCTGACTTGATCACCACATCATCCACATAAGCATGCACATTGCGCCCAATCTGATCATGAAAACAATTTTGAATACACCTCTGATAAGTTGCCCCTGCGTTCTTCAACCCAAAAGTCATGGTCTTGTAACAAAAAGCACCAAAGGGGGTGATGAACGATGTCTTTTCCCAATCCTGCCTATTAAGCTTGATCTGATGATAACCTGAATATGCGTCCAGAAAACATAAGAGCTCGCTGCCTGCACTGCGTCAACAATTTGATCGATGCGCGGCAGTGCAAACGGGTCCTTGGACAATGCTTGTTGAGACTTGTAAAATCAATGCACATCCTCCACTCATTATTTTTCTTCAGAACCAAAACCGGGTTAGCCAACCACTCTGGGTGGAAAACCTCCATGATAAAGCCGGCTTCCAATAACCGGGCTATCTCCGTTCATTTTTCTCAAACCTTGTTTTACCGGCCTTGCCTTTGGATCAACATGTAAACGGTGCTCAGCGAGTTCAGTCGGAATGCCTGGCATGTCACTAGGTGTCCACGCAAAAACATCCCGATTCTCACGGATGAACTCGATGAGCGCGCTTTCCTATTTATCAGTTAGGCTGGTCCCTATGGCGAACTGCTTGGAGGAATCCCCAGGCACAAAATCCACCATCTTAGTATCCTTTGCTGCTTTAAACTTTGCCCTGTCATCTTCTGTTGTTGGTTTTTTGAGCGCCTTGTTGTCCTGCGGGTCAAGATTAGACCTGTAAGCTTTCAACTCCTCTCTAGCACAAGTTCGCTCTGCCAGGGCTGCATCTCCCTCGTCACATTCTGCTGCAATTTCTCTGTTACCATGAATAGTAATGATCCCCTTGGGACCCGGTATCTTCAACTGCAAGTATACATAACACGGCCTTGCCATGAACTTGGCAAAAGCCGGCCTTCCAAACAACGCATGATAAGGACTTGGAAATTTCACCACCTCAAAAGTGAGCCACTCTGACCTAAAGTTATGGATAGACTCGCCAAAAGCAACCTCTAATGAAATTTTTCCCTCTGGTGTAGCTGACTTCCCAGGAACTATACCATGAAATATTGTTGACGTTTTCTGCAACTGTGACTCCTTCAGACCCATACGCATAAATGTTTCCCAGTACAAGATATTAATGCTACTGCCACCGTCCATCAAAACCTTCTTTAACTCAAAGCCATGAACTTGAGGAGCCACAACTAACGCAAGCAGACCCGGGTGTTCCACCACATCCGGGTGATCTGCTCTGCTCCAAGTAATAGTATGCTCTGACCATCTAAATACCTTGGTACCCCTACAGCCACTGAATTAACTGCCCTTTTGACTATCTTTCTTTCTCTCTTGGTCGTGCCACTGGTATATATATGATATTGGCCAAGTTGCCTCGGCTGGTTCGAGAATCCACCCTGATTACCTGTATTTTGGCCGGGTCCTGTATTTCCAGTTGGTACCGCGTTTGCTCCAGTTAGAGGCCCCGCAGCCGGGTTAGCACTCGGGCCGGGTCCTCCACTCCTGTTTGCTCCTTGCAAGCTCTCTGAATTCATTGTTTTTCCACCTGTTCAAATCTACACACTGGGCCAATGAATGATTGGCGGGTCTGCCGTTCTTGCTATGACGAGGACACGGCATCCTGAAGGCCTCTTCAGTGCTCATTGGGCGTGTTCCTTGATAACTATTTCCACCACTGTAATTCCCATTATTTCCCTGATAACCTCTGTTTTCCTGATAACCTCTGTTTTCCTGATAATTCCCGTCCATCCTTTGCCTCTGAAACCCGGCATTTGCATTTGCAACTAGCTCTGAGTTTCCTTCCTGATGCCCACGCTTGTGCTGATTCTGATTGTTGTTGTTATTTTTCCCGGGCCATTGTTGTTCTTTCCTCCATTATTCGCAGCACCTTTCCCTTTTTCTTCCTCACTATCATCCTGGGTTTTGTCCGTGGCTGCGTGTCTGTTGCACGCATCCATCAACTCTGCCATAGTAACGGGCTTAACCCGGTGTCCTCTTCATGCGACCCAGCTTCTGGACCAAGGGAGCGTACTTGCAAGTTTTCTCCATCGATGAAATTGCATCCTTGGGCTCGATACCTGATGAAGAGTGCAGGATCTCCGTGACCCGGCCCATCCAGTGACGAGCTGACTCGCCCTTCCTCTGTACGCAACGATCAAGATCTTCAATGGAAAATAACGCTTGCACGTGCCCTGAAAGTGCTTGATGAAAATTGTTTTCAACTCATCCCAAGAATTGATAGATTCTCTGGCAGATTCTTGAACCACAACTTTGCTGCACCATCACTCATCATCAAATACATATACTTTGCACAAACGTTCTCTGTGGCATTGCGTATACACATCGCCATCTCATAGCTGCTCAACCAACTCGCCGGGTCTGTGCTCGGCTCATAATTGGCAATCTTGCTTGGCTCCTTGAACTTCTCAGGGAAAGGCTCTGCTCTAATGGCATCTGAAAGACACTTGGGCCCGCCAAAGTGGAAGAACTTGCTAAAAGATTATTGTTACCCGGCGAGCTTGCAGATGCTGCTGGCACGGGACCCGGTCCTCCTTGTGGTACTCCAGCGCAGGTACTGCCGGGTTTGCATTAGCTGCACTTCTTCCCGCTCGCGATCTATTGACTATCTGCTGAGCCACAGAAATTGCAGGGGCGGGTTGATACTGCTGATTTGGTTCTGGTTCTGCTGGGGCGGGTTTTGCTGCTGTGCCGCGGCAAACCCGGCCAATGGCGGGTTCCCCCGTGGCGACTCTTACTACGATATGTTGTGGAATGAAGCGCTTTTCTCCTTTGAATACTGAACTTGCTGAACAACCGCAGTGCGTAACATGTCAATGGCACGCCGAGCTTCAACCTCTGCTGGCGAGTCTCCTAATGGAATACGATCAAGTGCTAAAGTTGCGGCATACACGTTATCTGCTGGATTGGAAAGTGACCCGCCGGCGTGTGAAACCTTGGTGTCCTGGGCGGCAGACCCGGATTTCCCCTGGCTCCCCCAGCGAGAAGACCCGGCACCGCTGCAGCTGCAACTCCAGCTGCTCCTGTTCCTCTGTCTGGTTCTACATTTGTTCTAACAACTGGAGCCACCTGGGTTACACCAACTGGTTGATCTTCTGGGGTTCTAAACAATACTGCGGGATTTATGGCGTTTTCTCCTGGAGCCAGCCGGCTCTGGTGCCTCCTCCGGTGTGCCCTGGTCATCTCATTGAGACGATTTTCCTCATCCTCTAATTGCTTTCGCCTAACCTCCATATCTTGCTTCTCTGCCATTGTGTCTCTGCGCACCTGCTCCAAGGCCCGGCGTGCTGTATCCAATTCTATAGCTCTGGCTGCCGTGTTTTCTGGAGTAATAATCCTCGTGAGTGCTGTTGGATCTAGGACCAGGCCATTGTTAAACATGGCCTGGGCCCCAGTTGTGTTGTTTCTTTCCTCACCCTGAGCTCGGTTATTGAGAAAACCGAAGCTGTTCCTGTAACGCGCCGTGTTTTCACTTTCCTCTGACACCGAAGCCGGGTCTCCATCAACCCTTTGACCCGCCAATTCCAATACTGGTGGCAATTGCTGCTGCTGTTGACCCGGAGTAAAAGCTGGTGGCACGACCGTTGATGGTGATGCTCCCGTTGATCGAAGGAGCAGTGTAAACCGCGACCCTCCTAACCGGGCTTGGGACGGACTCTTGCTCCTCTTCATCCTCTTCTTCTGCTCCATATCCGAACCGGCCTTCGAACAAGGGCAAGATCGATTCTGAATCTGCGTAGTCCACCACATCATCCGGGATTGGAGCCGGGTTTCCCGATCTTTCCTCGTGCACGTCCAAGGGCAGCTCATCTTCAGCCGTACCAACTGATTCTTCTCCATCAGATTGAACAATTGTGGCAGCTCCTGACACAGATTCATAGTTTCCATCACTAGCAGATCTAGTTGCAATCATACCAACAAAAACGTTAAACTTGCCAATTGGAATAACATCACCTGATTCAAGTAGATCTGATTCCGGCCCCCAGCCAGAATCATCAACGATGGGCTCTCCGTGCGAGTTGAGGGTGATCTCGCCGAAAACAAAGTTCTCTACTCCTTGCCTTGCTTCTACCATGATGGTGACACCTTTGGACGCGTTTCCCACAGACGGCGCCAACTGTAGTGGGGTAGATGTAACACCCCGGCCACCCCCGGGCCGGGCCTGTCACCCCTCGCAGCTCGCTAGGATCTCCAGACTGGCCCCACAGATCAACACTAGTCTTTTCTGCGCACTTTGTCCTCACTCGTGCGCACCGGGAACCAGTTCCCGGTCGGTCACCCATCCTTGGAGTGCTCCGGACCAAGCACGCTTAACCTCGGAGTTCTTTCCAGATGAGCTTCCGGAAAAGAAGTTGCAACTTATTGATATGAGTATTCTATCAATCCTGTTAAGCCCTGAGCCAGGATCTCACATCCTTCCCCCCTTAGAAGACCGACGCCCTCGTCGGTCAGCCCCCAGTCCAGGAACTTCCCCTCTTGGTACACGTCTGTGCGTCCAGTGCCGGCACATGCTCCACATGTCCGCGCCCCTGACCCGCACACGCCCGTGTTGCCGCGAAACCTGGCTCTGATACCAAGTCTGTGGGGACCCCGGACTAGCTGTCCGAAATACCCGATTATGCTTAACACAACGATCCCGTGATCAGTCTGTCGTTGCACATAATCCGAATTGGATACCAAAGTTTACATCCATTGCAGTACCGAATAGAAAGTCTTACATAAATGGTCATTTAGACCAAGTTCTTACATAGGTGCCTTCATGGGCCAAACCAAATATATCAGCGGAAGCTACGGCGTAATCGACATCATATTCTAACGATGACGACCCGACAGGCAGCTGACTTGTGGAGATCCTTAGTTGGCGTAGAAGTCGCCATATTCCTGCTCTGCGTAGTGTTCCTCCTCGTAGTCTGGCTAGGACAATAGCCAGGGACGAAACCAATATGAGTACATTTGAATGTACTCGCAAACTATCCCAACATGAGTATGCACCAGTTTTATTTTAGTTGACAATTTTTCTTATTTAAAACATCTCTATATCTTTATTGAAAAAGGTAAGAAGAGCTTTATAACTATCTTTAAAGAAGTCACCTTTTTCATCTGTTTTTCCAAAACTTCTCCTCTTTCCCGACCATAGCCCGTCATGGTCCACTTCCATCCCACCACCTCATACCGATCCGTTGGTATAGGTGTAGGAAATATTCTCCACTCCATTTTTCTTTTAAAAACTCAAAGCCTTTTTAAAACTTGCACAAGGTCTTAGGACAGTCTCCCAATTGTCCATATCCGAGGACTCGGCTATTCGAATAGTTTTTAACACTCTGCAGAGGTAGCACGCTTTTAACCCACATCCATCCGCCAACTCATCGTGTCTGCCACGTCTCGCCATACCAGGTGTATGCGAAGTAAGCCGCCGGCCATAGCCTCTTATTTGCTCATGCTAGTATAGGATCCTTCCCATATGACACTTTCCATCGACACCCAGTCCGGTTTCCCGTCAGAAACCCTAAGTGTGAGGACTCATAGTTTTGTCCGGCGGTTTATGGTGGAACCTTCTATCCTCCCCACCAACTTGTGTGAGGACCCGGGTCAGGGGGTAGATCCTCGGACCATCCCCTCATGCATAACGGAGTCATCTCCGTCGATGAGGTATCCCATACTAATAAGAGCAAACTACATGACTACGCCTTTTCCCATATGTGGTAAATGTGGTCGCACAGGGTAGGATTGGTTTCCATAGTACTAGGACACTGTGCATTTTTCACAAACATCACCATTTTTCCACCTTTCCAACACAGCACCGACATCTCGTCGTTCCATAAACTCACAAGACATTTCAAAGGAGTTTTGAATAAACAACATTGTTTTCCCATCCTAAAGTTTTATATAAACTACTACATAGGGTGGCAAAATAATATCCATATATTTTTGAAATGGGTTTTGTAAATCTTGCTTTGAGAGTAAACATATTATGAAAGTAGATGCATATGTTGGTAGTGCAAGCTCAGAGAATAGCTTGCCTTGCTTGGCAAAGTGATCTTGCTCTTGTTCTTCAAATTCAGCAAACTTGCTCTTGTTCTTCAAATTCAGCAAACTCTCCTTCCTCGATATATCCGACAACGTTCTCGTCTAATTAACAAACAAACAATACAAACAATCACTAAGCTATACAAGCAATCACCTCAACATAACCATCATTAACATCACAATTGGCTACTGCACACATCAAACCACACAATTTGGTTTTCAAATAAATTGAATTAAACATTATTTAATTAAGTCCAAATTATGGCAGAAACTAGTTATTCATGTTTAATTCCACAACTTGAGTTCTGTTGGTCACAAAAATACAAACTAAAATTCTATGGAAAGCCACTGATGTGTAGAATACAACCCAATTTGAATTGGATCATTTGGAGTTACCAAACTCCCTACACATTGGATTGAATCCAGTAGCTTAATAATCAAGTTTTAGCTACCAATTAAATTATATTGTTCCAAAAATTAAACCCTTTTAGGGGTAACTAAACATGGATATATGTGAGCTAACAAAATTGGTCCTAACTCATTTGGATCAACCAATAAACATAATGGTCTGTTTTAGTCCAGAAGGGTTTATCTTAAAGTCCACAATTTATGCTACTTAATTAATTCTACCAAAATTAGGGGAGCTAACACAAGGCAGTACTAAGCTAGCAAAATTGGTTTGGAATTATTTGGACTAACAGAGTATCAGAAACAAACAAGTTTAGATTTTAAACCTTCTGTGGCATTTTCAATAATACTTTTTAATTATTTAATTAAATGACCTGAGACCAATTGTGTTGGTTAAACAATTTCATAAGCTTTCCAGAACATTTGAGTTTGATTTATTTGGATTCCTAAATCTCGAGATATTTAATTTTAAAGTTGACATCAGTACTGAGAATTTCAGAGAATTCAAATTAGAAAAATCCACTGTTGTGGATAATGTTGAAATCCCTGACGGGTGGGTCCTACCCGTCAGTGACTCAGCGAAACGGTACGCGCGCGAGGGAAAAGATTAAAATTATGACAGTGGGACCCACATGGCAGTCTAACTTAACACGAAGCGGTACGTGGCCGTAGATCTTCGATCCAACGGCTCACGGAGGTCGCCATCGGCGACGACCTAAAACGAGCGGCGCTGCCGCGCCGGCGACGGCGAGGTGGACGGATCTCTCACCTAGGGGCTCGGGAGGAAGCGGCGATGACGCGAATCGACGGCGGCGGCTCGGGGAAGACGATGGTGCGAGCGGCAGTTGCTGGGGAAGTCTCTGTCGACGGCGGCGATGTCGCGCTCTTCGTCGGCGTCGGGCAGCAACTTCGGCGGAGCTTCGGGGTCGCGTCCGTGTGCTAAAAAGAGGGAAAAGAAGCCTGGGTGAGTGCGGTGAGCTTGGGCAACAGCGTAGAGGGGTCAGAGGGAAGAATGGGAGGGTGTGGCGTTGTGGTGGTGTTCGACCTCAACGGCGGCGTCGGGTGCGGCAGTGCACTGCCCTCCGGCGGTGCACAGACGAAATTGAGGCGAGGGAAAGCTCGAGGGGAGGTGTGGTGTTCCAGTGAGGTCTCGGGTGCTTTTATAAGCTCGGGGCGGTCCACGATGGTCGGGGTCTACGGCGGCGGCCATTGCGCGTCCACGGCGACCATTTCGGCGATTACCCGGCGAGGGTGCAGAGGCTCGTGGCGGCTTGGGGCTTAACGGGGTCCGGCGAGGTTCTAGAATCATCTAGAGGAGTGGTGCGTGTCGGGAAGCAGAGACGGGGGCCAATTAGCTCGGCGCCGTCCAATGCATCCGCGGCGGTCGTCGGGGAACATCGGCGTTAAGGCGACGGGAGAGGTGCCCGTTTTCTTCCCTGCGGTGCAGAGACAGCAGAGGCTCCGGGCGCGCGCGCAGGGGGGACCTGGGCGGCTCGGAAACGGCGACGACGGTGGAGGCGACACGGCGGCACGTCGGGGCGAGGGAGAGAGGTAGGGGATGACATTTTCGCAGAAAACCCCCTGCCTCCTCTCTGCTTCTTTTTTTATTTCTGTTTTAGTCCTTCTGTTAAAACCAGAAGGTTTTCTAGGATTTAATTAGGGTATTTAAACATTTTAGAAAAATTTGCAAAAATTTGTGGGGCCTTCCCATAATGTACAGAAGCTCCACAAAAATTGGCATAAAATAATAAAATGTTTTGAAACATTTTCTTTTATAGTACTTTGTTTATGTTATTTGAATTTATTTCAATTGTTTTTATTTTAGAATTTCAAAACTAGTTCAAAAATAATATTTGAGAGGGGAAAGTGGTAGGAACAAAATGGGGAGTGTTGACATTACATCTCCACTGACTTTGGTTTGAAAATAATTGAGTTGGTCACTTGGAGATTTTTATGTGACAACTTGTCACTTTTATTTTTCTTGCTTTGATTTTTTTTTATTTTGTTTTCTTTCTTCTTACTAGTGTTCACTAGTGCAAACACCCATACAAACAGCAAGAACAACATCTCAAGTAACAAAAGCAATTAACATACAATAAGCAACAAAAGTTTTTGTTGGCTCTCATTTTTGGAATATAATCCTGATAATAATTTTGGGATGTTACAGTAGATAACACGGCAGATGCTACCTTGGGGTAGCTTGAGTTGATGGGCAAGGCGACACTGGCGTCTGGGAGATTGTTTAGCACTGCAGGGACAAAAGGTTTACCCAGGTTCGGCCTCTCCATTGGAGATAAAGACCTACTTCCTGCTATTTTATTATTGATCTCAATCTCGATAACCCTGCTACGACAACAGAGCCGGATCTCGATCTAGGTTACAAGGTTGGGGTGTTCTCTCGATAGTTCTCTCGCCTAAGCTTGGATCGTAAAGGGTTCTCCTCAACTAGGGCTCAGGGACCGGTTTATATAGACGACCGGGTCTCCTGGCACTTTACAATACGAACCCGGGCTCTATCCAGACTCGGAGTCCTACTCTAACTCTTCTAGCCTTCGTGTCCTCCAAGTCCCGAACCGCCTCTGGTCTTCTAGAAACTTCCCTTCCTGAACCGGGTTACCGCCAAAGCCTCTGGCCCAGCAACATAACCCGGCCCATGCTGATGGTTAGCTGGCCTGGCCGGGCCTGCTGCCTGGCGGGTCATGCTTCCCTCTTCATGGGCCTACCGGGTTATTATCCCCCCATCACCATCCACTGGAGATAAAGGTCAAGTGAAATCGGTCTGAGGAGAAGCTTTCCCATATTTGTTTCTCGCGGAGTAAGTTGGAAGTCTTCACCGAGCGAAGCGTGATCAAGAAAAGGCGGTTCACCTTGAGGAGGCTAAGATCATCATCATGTAATTCAAGTGGATTGTGCGATGCAAAGGTCTGACCTTGAACTGGTTTCCATTTTAGCGGTCCCATGATGTTTGTTGGGAAACCGGGTTATATAGGATAGACAACAGTGCTATCCAGTGGGCTCTCGAGTGAGTAGCTTGATCGTATTGTTCTAGAGAGTTCGAACCTTTGCATCCTTGGCATCATATTTATTGGTTCTTATTTTTGCTTTATCATTGTGTAGCCTTGGTGCTTTTCTTGTTCATCATGACAAGCTCATGACCTTCGAGAACGAGATTTGCCTGCTTTCGTCTATTACGTTTTCGATGTTGAAGAAATGTACCGGTCCATGTTTGACAAAGGGTCCACACCTCTTCGTGTGTGGTATTTTCTCTATTTCTTCTTCTCAAGATTTTCACTTTCTGCTGGGTACTTATCGCAATTATCTATCCAACAAAATTAGTTTCATCTCAATCGACGTTTCTTTTCAAAAGTCATCAAAATTCTTTACGGAAGGTCGTCTATGATGGTTTAGGTAGGAAAAACAATTCAACCAAGGCATAGAAAAGGTACTTATTGATGAGTTTATGTGAAATCGAGAGGCGCCCCTCTAAGCATCCGAACTCCGTTTAATGTGAATAGTTGAGTCATCCTCGTCTCGGGGATTTAAAATGTCATTTCATCATGTGTTTGCATTTGTGAAGCATGTGTGGTGATTGATTGCTCTTCCGTTGCTATGCTTCGATAGATCAAGCAGCCGGGGTTACACCGCACTACCCCGATGACCCGTACTACCAGCACGTTGAGCAAGGTAAGCGTAATCCCCCTCTGAGATTGTCTTATCCTATTTTCCGCAAATATTTTCTCCACTATAATATTGCATGTGGTTCCAAATGTCAATTTGTTTTGGATAGAGTATCCTATAGTTGCATTAAGTTTCCGATGCCATTACCTGTTTCCCTCCTTTTATCCATAGGTTTGTGTTGTTGGCCTGAAATACTTAACTATGCTATGTTGATGCTTAGCCATGCTTAGTTAAATGCCTAGCTATACGATGGATACTTCATGTTGGTAACAGGTGTTGAAATGTCCGGAGGATGGTGGAGGAAATTGTGGTGGCAGGTAATAAAATGCTTAAAGGTGGGGATGAGAGGCCACTTTGGTATGGTGGTGCTTTGTCTCGTTCTCGCCGCCTAGATGCGAGTTCTCGCCTACGGGCCAAGTTGAGCGTGCAACCATGCGTGGGCATATGGAACCTCGTCGACCGACTAACTTGTGGCGGACTAGCCGAGGGTCCTCTAGTTTGGCTTTCCATTTGCGCGTGCGTTGAGATGGTGGCCAAGACCGAGATGAGGATTGTGGTGTTTAGGAAAAATGGTGGCCACGGGGCAGGGTGTTGGAGGCACTGGACTGTCCCGTCCTCACTGATGATCCTTGTTATTCTTAAGCGAGGTAAAGGTTGTAGCCGCTCCCACCCAGCCGGCTTTCCCCGGATGAGAGCTAAGAGCTAGGCAATGGGCCGGACGATACGCATGGATAAGGAGCTGGGAGGGCCCTCGGGAGCCTGGCGACTTTCACATTGTACACCCCTATAGGGATAAATCTTTTCGAAAAGCCGTGTCCACGGTTATGGACGACTTGGTGACGGATTCATAGATCATAGAATAACTTTAACGGAATGATTAAAACCTGAGTACTAAAGGTACTACTCAAGAATGCAAGGTGAGCTTCCTCGAGGGTGATTCGGGGAGGTGCCTTTGTAGAACAGGTACAGTGGTAAATGGTGGTTGATGTTGAGAAAGGTGATCAAAGGAAAAGAGTTACTTCTTACCCCCTTTTTGAAAATGTTCTGATAGTCGATGCCATAGAGTTGTGTTTTATTAAATAAAATTAGCTTTATGCAAAACAACCATAAAACCTTGAAAGCCTCATCGAGCTAAAGCTCTATATAATCTTGCGAGTTCGTCGAACTCAACGTCGTTTGTTTTGTTTCAGAGGAGGACTTCACCGACCTCGAAGGTGGGTTCTTTGTGGACGTCGATGAGTAGTCTGGGGTTCCCAGGTGGCAGCTTGGGACATCCCGGAACAGCTGGCGTTGGATGTTTATCTGTAGGCCTCTTAGGCCATATTTTGGATCTTGTTGTTTAGAACAACCTTCTCGCTTCCGCATTTTGTAATGTTGGGTCTGTGACCTCTGGTTGTAATTTGCTATCTTTCTCTATTATAAGAGTTGAACTATAATGATTTGTGTCGTAGAGTCTGTGATGTGCCAGTTGTTCACAAGTCTTGATCTCTCTATTATGCAATGATAGTTGCGCCTGTGTTAAGGCATCAATCGGGGTGTTGCGTTGCCGATGATCAATTTCGAGCAACGCCTGCCAAAGGTTTTGGCCGGGGATTGGTAAACCCATAACCTCCGGTTGTATCGCTTAACCGGTGACACACAGCATTACTGTATATCAGTCGGGTCGGCGCGCCACATCTTCGTGTGTGGTATTTTCTCTATTTCTTCTTCTCAAGATTTTCACTTTCCACTTGGTACTTATCGCAATTATCTTTCCAACAAAATTAGTTTCATCTCAATCGGCGTTTCTTTTTAAAAGTCATCAAAATTCTTTACGGGAGGTCATCTATGATGGTTTAGGTAGGAAAAACAATTCAATCAAGGCATAGAAAAGGTACGTATTGATGAGTTTATGTGAAATGTTGAGTTAAACTGGGTATTATAGGGTTTGGGAGTCCAGTATGTGTACGAACATATATATGGGTAACAAAATGGAGAAAACATTGAACAACAACTTGTGTGCCCTTGTCTACGGAGAAGAAAGTTGTACAACCCCAACTTTAAAATGGTAGATATCAACGAGTTTGTGTAGAAAATGAGCACCAAAGTGTGTATTCTAAAGGTTCGGCACAAATTCTCTATGGCAGATCATATACGGACTATTTTGACAAAAATTCGAGCACTAAAGTTGTGTAAAATTAGTAATAAAGGGTCTCGGTCCAATTACTCTCACGGAGGTCACATATTGTGATGCTCTGGAGCGCCATATTGGCCCAAAGCTCGACCCATGGGCCCCCTGTCGTCTACCCCTATGACCGTCGTGAAAATTCATTATCACGTGTGAATTTTCTACTTGTCTGCTGAGGGTAGCTCATAGGAATATGGAAAACAGAAATTGAGCCCACGGTCTCACAATCCCTCCAGTTGCGTTGAAGTGGCAGTTTAGCTAGCCATATAAGTGTGTAATTTTCGTACATGGTAAGACATGTGTGTGAAGCTGGACACTTGGGAGCTTGCTAGTGTATACTTTCTTATTCGACCACACTTGACCGGCATCGATAGAGGGTCGACCAATGGAGTTGAAGGAGGAGATTGTGTGAGCTATCATGTTTACCATTCATGACATCATCATAATAATGAGAGATGGAAAGATACAAGATTGATCAAGTCATAGTGCGAAGAGTTGTTCAACGCTACCAAGTGGGATCATGCATGTGATCTCGTGGTATGTTAAGTAGTTGTCCATATAGCTTTTGTGAACTAACCGATGATATATGTTGGTGGTGGTCATAATTGTTGAGATTTGCAAGTTCTAGATGGTCATTTCCTTGAGATCATGTGCTCGAAGCATGCCATCCACTGGAGATAAATGTCAAGTGAAGTCGGTCCGAGAAGAAGCTTTTCCATATTTGTTTCTCGGGGAGTAAGTTGGAAGTCTTCACCGAGCGAAGCGTGATCAAGAAAAGGCGGTTCACCTTGAGGAGGCTAAGATCGTCATCATGTAATTCAAGTGGATTGTGCGATGCAAAGGTGTGACCTTGAACTGGTTTCTATTTTACCGGTCCCATGATGTTTGTTGGGAAACCGGGTTATATAGGATAGACAACCGTGCTATCCAGAGGGCTCTCGAGTGAGTAGCTTGATCGTATTGTTCCAGAGATTTCAAACCTTTGCATCCTTGGCATCATATTTATTGGTTCTTATTTTTGCTGTATCGTTGTGTAGCCTTGGTGCTTTTCTTGTTCATCATGACAAGCTCATGTCCTTCGAGAACGAGATTTGCTTGCTTCGTCTATTACGTTTTCGATGTTGAAGAAATGTACCAGTCCATGTTTGACAAAGGGTCCACACCTCTTCGTGTGTGGTATTTTCTCTATTTCTTCCTCTCAAGATTTTCACTTTCTGCTGGGTACTTATCGCAATTATCTTTCCAACAAAATTAGTTTCATCTCAATCGGCGTTTCTTTTCAAAAGTCATCAAAATTCTTTACGGGAGGTCATCTATGATGGTCTAGGTAGGAAAAACAATTCAATCAAGGCATAGAAAAGGTACTTATTGATGAGTTTATGTGAAATGTTGAGTTAAAATGGGTATTATAGGGTTTGGGAGTCCAGTATGTGTACGACATATATATGGGTAACAAAATGGAGAAAACATTGAACAACAAGTTGTGTGCCCTTGTCTACGAGAAGAAAGCTGTACAGCCCCAACTTTAAAATGATAGATATCAATGTGTAGAAAATGAGCACCAAACACTAGTGGAGACAGGGCTTTCTGTCCCGGCCCGTGAGGGGCTTTAGTCCCGGTTCGAGAACCAGGACAGGATAAGCGGGACTAAAGGAAACCTTTAGTCCCGGGCCAGTTACCAGCCGGGACTGTAGGTCCTCCACGTGGCCGCCTGCGGGGCGCGCTGGGGGCAACCCCTTTTGTCCCGGCTCGTATAACGGGATGCGACTAAAGGGGTAATTTTGTTTTCTTTTATTTATTTCTTTAGGGTTTAGGGTTTATTTGTTTTCTTTTATTTTCTTTCTTCGAGCATACAAAGATAATTTTTTCTTTTAGCGGTATTTCTACGCTACCACATACCGTACACGTTCGTGACTATATACCACAAAAACTATTACAAATATTTGGAAATGTTGCTAGATATTTCGTTAAGTGACAAATAAGTCACAAGAATTTATATTTGTTTCCATTGTAGCTTGCTAGACAAAAGTTATACAAACAATATACTTCAAATTATACAAAATATACTAGAGATGCTAACACTGGATATTTACAAAATATTTGGAAATTGAAGATAAAATTCTACAAAATCTCCCGGAGATGCTGCGGCAAGTATCTCCCGGAGATTGGTGGCGGCGCCGCTTGGTTTTGACCACCGGAGATGCTCCGGCGACAATCTCCCACGGCGGCGGTGCAGGTGCCGCTCGGGGAAGGCGAACAAGAAGAAGAGGGAGGAGATGGAGGGCACCGGAGTGCTCAGAGTCTCACCAGAAGAGGGGCCGGCGCCGCTGAGCACGGCGTCGGCGTCGGAGAGGGGCTGACCTCGATCCGGCGTCGGGCGAGCGTGACCACAGGGGTGGCGAGCACAGGGCGGCGGCGTCTGCACCACGACGGCGAGCGCGAGTGCGAGCACGGGCGCGGCGGCAGAGGAGAGCGGCGCCGGCGGGCTCGGGCGGCGCGTGGAGGCCGGCGACGTCGAGGGCGCGGTGGATTTTGGCAGCCTGACGGCGTCTCCTCTGCTTCTGCCCTTCGTCTTCGATGAAATGGCTAAGTCCCAGATTGGGAACCGCTTAAGTAGTGGAGGGACCTTTAGTCGCAGCCCGTGGCTCAAGCTGGGACTAAAGGGGGTCTTTAGTCGCGGTTTGAGCCACGGAACGCGATAAAGGGGTGGTGAGGGCTTTTCGCGTTCCCACGCACAGTACGGCTTTAGTCCCGGCTGGTGAGATGGGCCGGGACAAAAGGCCAAAAAATTGCGCGGGTTGGGCCAAATAGCGTACCGTTTTGACTTTTTTTTTAAATCTAGCACAATTTTAAATATTTGAACATTTGAATGAAACAGTTTTTGCATACTTATGAATTTGAGAAAACTTTTAACATGAAAAGTGCTTGAATTTGAATAAGTATTCCAAATCCATTTTCTGTTTTATAAAATAATTATTCTAACTCTACAAACTATTAACCATTTTGCCATTTTGAATTAAAAAATGCATTAACTTTTATCTTTATATATTTTTGAATCTGACTAAACTTTCAACATGAAAAGTGTTTGAATTTGAATAATTAATTCAAAACCATTTTCTGTTTTATAAAATAATTATTCTAACTTGCCACAGTGAATTGCAATACTACCTCTGCCTTATGAATCAACAACTGCGAAATGATAGTCAGTTCATATTCAGATTACTTATTCAGATGCTAAAGATCATTAGTTGGAAATGCAGAGATAAAGAATACATTTTACACGATCGTCGTCGTAGCTAGACCAGCAGTAGGGAATGACAACAATATTGGGTACATAGACCAGCTCAGGTTACTCATACTCCTGCCTAGGCCTATAATACTTGTCCTCGTAGTCATCGTAGTCGCTGCCGTCGTCGTCGTTGTCGTTGGACGGCGCTCGCCTAGACTGGAAGTGAGGGTATCGCCGCGGTGATGTAGTTCATGATGCTCTGGAGAGTCCGGCCGCCCCACCCCAGCCGACGGCCGGCCTCGTTGAAGTTCGAAGCAGGCGGGTCGTCCTCCTCGTACCTGGCGAGCGACCTCTCACACCGATTGATGAAGAAGGCGTCCCAAGTCGGGCGGTAGTCAGGATCCTAGCGGGGATCCATCCGCTGCTCTGGAGTGAGCTCGAGGTAGTAGTGGTTCGTGATGGCCGCTCGGCGCGCCAAACCTTGAGGGACAGGAGGGACCGGCACGCCTCCGGTGCTTAGCCTCCAACTGGCGGGGACGTCGTAGCCGGGCGGGCAGGGGTAGTTCGAGGTGCAAAGCGCCTCCGCCTCCGAGTAGGTTAGAGTGGGTACGGTGGAAGCCATGGGAGAGTGATGAGGTTGCAGATATGAGTTTAGATATGCCATGCCAATGGAGGCCATGACTACATATATATAGTGAGAAATGGCGGGAAGACGGAGGCGGGAAGCGTGGAAAGCGCGGGAAGAAATAATGTGGGAAGAAACAGACCTTTAGTCCCCGTTCGAGCCACCAACCGGGACTAAAGGGGCTTATTTGTTCCTGCGCAATTTTACCAACCGGGACTAAAGGGAATCCCACCAATAAGGAAGAAGCACACGGATCGTGTGTTTCTTTCGAGCGTTTGTGAGCCGTTGGATCAGGGGTGTGTTTCTTTTGAGGGCTTGTGAGCCGTTGGATCCATAGCTTCTGCAAAATGCACACAATATTATTTCAAAATGCACAATATTATCATCTATAAAATTCCATCTATAAAATTGCATCTATAAAATTGCTTGGAAATGCTAAAGATCTTGGAGGATGCAGAGATTGTGTTGGTAAAACTGTAGCTGATTTGAAGCTTCATGACAATACACATTGGAAATACACATTCATTATTATTACACATGCTCCTTACATAAAGGTTTAATGCATTCCATAGAATGCATTACATAAAAGGTTTAATACATTATTACACATCACCAACATCACCAACATTATTCTACATAAACGGACTTGCTGGCTCGGAGGCCGTAGGATTAGGAGGAACGACGGAGGAGCCAGCCCCGTTCGCGGCCGCCTGGTTCTCACGCGCACGTTTGCGGCGGAGGGCAAGATCCATGGAGGATGAGTCTTTCAGCGCCCAATCCAGCTCGGAAGCCTCCTTCGCCTTGAGCTGGCAGACAGTTCTGGCTCGCTGTACACTGTCGTCGTGGACAGACTGGAAGGAGGCTTCAAGGGCCTCCTGCATCTATGGCCCGCCGCGCTCTTCCCCATGGTCGCTCCAGTTGAAGTCGTCGTCGTCGTCATCCTCCTCGTCGGGAGGGGCGGCGGCGACTGGTGGAGGTACGGCCGCGGATCCCCACGCCATCCCTGTGGCGTACGCATCCTCGTCGGGGTCAGGGACATCGGACCAGGCGCGCTCGTACGTCCTCCGCACCTCCTCCGGCACCGGAGCAGGAGGCCGGTAGCAGGGCATTCCTCTCCACGCCGGGCTCATGGGCATACAGCGGGATAGGCTCCCGCGGTAGCGCCCAAGCGCGCTCTACCGAGCACGCTCGACCTCATCCAGAAGGCGCTGCGCGGGCGTGGCGGATCCATCTCGTGGAGATGATGCGTTCGCGGCTAGGAATGGTGGATTAGGGTTTAACCCGTCGGCGATAATTTATAAAGACCTCCAGGGCAGCGCTAGGGGAGGACATGTGGCTAGGGCAGCGCTGGGGGAGGACACATGGCTGACACGAGTCGTGACTGCAAAGCCCGACTTTAGTCCCGGTTGGTGTTACCAACCGGGACTAAAGAAGCACACAGATCGTGTGTTTCTTTCAAGCGCTTGTGAGACGTTGGATCAGGGGTGTGTTTCTTTTGAGGATTGTGAGCTGTTGGATCAGCAGTATCACGACCACTTCATGAGCCACATGACCCGGTTGGTGTTACCAACCGAGACTAAAGAAGCACACGTACCCTACTAGTTGTATGCCCGTGCGTTGCTACGGTTGATACAAGTAAATGAATTGCGCGTTTCTTAATTAATTTTAATGTCGCGCGTTGCTCGTGCGTTGAGACAAGTAGAGGTTTGCCTATTTTAGTATGAGAACAACATACGGTACAAAATTCATAACCACCTAAATTGATTGTATGCTGGCAAACATCATAAAAAAACTAAGAGAGCAAATCAAAGAAGTATCTTGAAAGTTCCTCTTTGATACTAACTTGTTGAGAATGCACCGACTGGTGAGATTGGACATCAACAAGATTGTCACTGCGTCCTTGCCCGTGACCGCGATGTGGTCGACAAACTGGCAATCATAGTTTGGTGCATGCATACCATGTGGATGACAAGGACGCTCTTTTATTTTGAACATATGGATTTTATTCATTTAGGTGCATTTTACAAAAAGGAGCGTGAAGGAGAGAATATCTCTACTTGTACATTCTTCTGAACATGAGCATAATTTTCTAAAAGCTACAGGTCTAGACTGAATTTTAAGAGCAAGTCTAGCTAAATCATGAGCCTTGATATTATCATTCATGTTGATGTGTGTGATGCTGCTCTGATGGAAGGATGGGCTTGCTTGGACTTGAGCTAGCAAGGGCATGTTCTCCCAATGACCTGGTGCCAAGAAAATGTTTGTCGCCGATGCTGCAGAGGCAAGCACTGAACAATCAATGTAGAAATAGGGGTCCTGGATATGAAAAACATCTGTCAACATTATTGCAAGCAGGAGCCCATAAGTCTCAGCCTGAAGTGGTGAAGACGCTGGTGGAGAAATCGCCGAGACGTGCAGCTGCTGGAAGTGGTTGTTGCTATGGCCTAAACTACCTACAGGTTTTGTAGATAAATTCTGCTGCATCTCAAAAACTGCATCACAAAAAACTGTATTCCCTGAAAAGTGAGGGTTCTGTAAAATTGATTGTGGCAAATGAGCCTCAGGTGGAGCTGGGTTGTTCTCCTTAATGGAAGCTGCACCTTCAAGCTTAGTAGCCTGGATGATTGCATTTGAAGCAGCATGCACCTGTGAAGGCCTGCAATGTTTTCTACAGAAAAAGTTCCAAATTAAGAGACCATAAAAAGGTGTACAAAGTCATATGTGGATGGCCCGAATTAAGTAGGCTTCAATCATGTCATGGATGGAGCAATGATGTGCATCTAGATATTCAATTTCAATATACCATGGAGAACAGAACCAAGCAGCTTTAGAGTAGGGTCGTCGGGTCATCCCAGACGAGCAGGAGCAGCAGCACCCTGACCCCCTCCTATGACTTCCTCTTGAGCAGATTACCCAGCGACCATATCTTCCGTAAACAATTGTTGGCGGTCTTGAATGCTCTCTCGATGAGTATTAAATTATTAGCACCTGCAAGACACTGAATTTCAGAGTCATGGATTGAGCAAGAATTGAGGTATTTGGCCTATTTCTTGCTCACGTGACATGGGAATTGAACTGTTTAGAGAAATTAGAACCGTGCTAGTTCACCAAGAAGAAAGATTAACAAATTTACTCCTAAACAACACAGAAGTAACTTGCTATTGCAGGAAATGAATTCAGTGTGAGAAAGTAGATGTTTTCTAAAAAAATGTGTCATTTGTATTAAAAAAACACCAAGAGGCGCAAAATACACGCCAAGACCAAAACCAAACTGCATGCTACAATATAAGAAGACAAAGAAAGGGATGATACAACCGAATCTGCTTAGAGTTAAACCTTAGAAGGTAAGTACACGGTCAAGACGAAAACCAAACTGCATGCTGCAATACATGACACATAGTACTGTTTCAGATTGAAGAACCAATAGGTACCATATTTTCAAAATGCCCTGAATGAATGGTAAAAGTTGCAGCAATGAAAGCAAGGAAACCAAACCCATATGAATCATCTGCTAGTACTAAGGACACATGCAGCTTTCCAGGCTAATTGTCTGACATTCTTTGAGTTTGCAAGCAACTCAGCTTGAATAAATTCCTGAAAGACGGCATTAACATTATATATTTAAATAATTAAATGTGTGCTACTACAAACTGCTCACCAAAAACATCTAATATGTACAAAGAAAATGTGGTGAAAACCTACCAGTAGAGACACCACAGCCAAACAGGTAGACTTTATCTAGAGGTGCCTGTGGGTTGATCTTTGCAACACTGACGTCATGCACAACCGTGTACTGACTAAACGTTAATGTCCCCATAAAATGGTAATTTGGTTTTCAATTCGCCGAGAAGCGGCTGTTGCGATCAGCTCATGCCAACTATAGTTTCAGCTATTGCGATAATTTGGTTCTCTGCACCAGTTCACCACTCAGCCATTCCCACTCGATGTAAAGTGCAGAACAGGAACACCTCATGTCAGTCTACAAAATGCATGTAGCTGCAAGCAAAATATACAGGCAGCCAATATATACTACAGTTTACCTCAATTTCCACACAGGCAGCCGATGTATACCACATAGTCACGGTCATAGGTAGAGTCGTTGAGCACGTTGTGCAGGAAGATGTACACGTCATTGCAGTGGAGCGTGTCGAGGAGGTCGCACGCTATGCTTTCCTTCAGAGCTCTACCTGCAAGTTGACCAAGATAAATAAGCATATCATCTCACAAAATCATGTCAATTATTTATGTTGATGCAACCAATGGATTATCACGAACGAAGCTTCTCAAACAAAAAAATGGCGACGGACTACAAAAATTAAACAATTTGGCAGTGGTGAAGATCGTCTTCGTGCTCAGCGATCTCCTCCATGGCTCTGACCAGAACCCTTATAGTCCACCAGTGCTGCCACCCTTACCTGTTACAGAAATCAGAGGTGCTTCAGTTAAACGGACAAATATCAAGTGTAAATACATGGGAACAGAGAAATTGACGCATATCTTGCATAAGAGTGTTAATACAGTAATACTCTACAGGTTTGGAGCAAGACAGGATTTTTAAAAAGGTTTGCCATGACAGTGAGAATGAAACAGCTAAGCACTACGTAAAGTGAAAAACAAAAATTACAAAAGTAAGTTCATTCGGTCTAATATGATCCCTTGAACAAAACTGCATTGCATCTCCTGTTTAAAGCTTAAGTGTTTCAGTTAAACAAAAATACTGTTACTTCAGATCTTAAAATAACTCAAAAAGAAAAACCTAGCTGCGGTATGCCATTGCTATTCTGGAAGGGTAGAGAGCAAAGCTGCACCAAGAGAGGCAGTAAAAATATGCACTGCTGCACCAAGGGGTCCAAAGCAGCCTTGATGGGAACATCAGAAGACCTGTTGATGAGCTACTTTGGGTTGCCGGCATTGTCAGATTGTAGACTGTGTACTGAAAGAAAAATAGAGCAATAATGAGACATATTCACCTAAGCACAAATATGAAACGAACTGCCCATTGTTCTTATG
Source organism: Poa pratensis (assembly GCA_947311845.1). Lineage (NCBI taxonomy): Eukaryota > Viridiplantae > Streptophyta > Magnoliopsida > Poales > Poaceae > Poa > Poa pratensis. Next base: position 60,467,645 of record CAMZMU010000057.1, on the reverse strand, counting down.
GCATCTGTGTAAAGTTTGTTAATTCCAATATTAGTTTTAATCACCTTGGCATTTTACAAACTTCTCGGTGGTAGAAGCCTCCACCAATCCATGAAACACAGCCTGAAGTGTCATGTCCCTCTGCTTGCTTAATTCCTGCTGTTATTGAAGAAAAAAGCCCCGAAAAAAAAGTTGGGACCAATAAGAATATACTTCTTGAGATGATTGAAACAGAGGATGAGAGGAAACGAAGTACGACAATGTGCTAGTGTAACTTCCCATGCCTCACCAAGCTGGAGGAGAACAAGCTTCTGCATCACATTGTCCTTGCACCACGGTACCACCTGATGTCGAGAATGGCGTCGTCGCCGGACAGGAGCTCTCTATAGGCGTCTTGCTGGAGCCATGCATCTCCCTCTTGGCGAGCACCTAGCACCTTGAACGCCTCCTCGGTTTTCCTCCTGCCCGACTCCAGCGGATCATTAAGCGCGTAATTCCGTAGCAGAGCTTGGGACTGATTTCCTTATTTAAATCGACAGGATATAACATCAACAGAAGGCCGGTTTCCTCGCACATTTTTCGGGTTAGAAGATACACATTTATGTAGCCTTCAAGAAATGGCTTGACGTTGTTGCTGCGTGTCCAGGGATAGACGTACTTGATGCTGCCTGAGAATTCAGGATTCCTCCTCGCGTGGCACAATGACGACGACACGCCCAACTCACCGCTGATGCTGTCGATGGACACAATGCGGATGATCTTGACTGTCGGCACCCGTCCGCTCCACCTCGCTCCCGATCTTCACCATCCTCTATTTCAGATACCAGCAATAGTAACTCTACCACAGTATATGAATCAGAACAGAAGCTGCAATGGGAGAAGAAAATCAACAAACCGCACGGTCTGAACATATGTAGAAGAGGTTGTTACCTTTAGGATTGCAGCGGCGTTCCCTTGGGTGCCAACGGAGAAGCAGTCGTTGGAGAGAACCAGGGAAGGGGCGCGGAGGAGGACATCACGGGTGTGGCCGACGGCTCCGATCCCGCCGGTGAGGAGGGCAGCAGCTGCATGGAGGAGAAGTTCTAAGGTGAGGTCGGCGTCCGGGATACGGGGCGTGCAGCTGGATGCTGCGGTGGGGAAGGATTAGGCGGCGGCAGAAGTATGCGGCGGCACCCAAACCCTAGGTGGCGGTGGCGCTTATCATTCGTGTGAGAGACCAGGTCGTGGAATGAAAGGCGCCGTCTGGGAAAGATAACGCTTTGCGAAATTCTGCCGGTTTGAATGGGCCGGCCCATGTCAGTTCGATGGATCGATCAAGGGAGCGATCGGACGAACGATGTTGGACGAAATTTTCTGCTAGGCTACGTACGTACGAACTCCCATTTAATAGTAAAGATATATAGCCCCCCTCCCGGACATGTTCAGCACTCAGTGTCTACTCATTGTAGTTCATTTTGGCAGTACACGGGTAGCAGAGAGCAAGATTTCTAAGAGGCAGGAGTTCCTAGAGCAGAGGCTGAAGGTGAACCCTCCCCTCGGTCGGATCCAAGCAGCGGCAAGGATCTCAGATGATTAGCAACATCCACAACACTTGTTCGGACGGTTGCGAATCATCGGAGACGTCTTGCCGCTGTTTGGATCGAAGGCCGATTTGCCATCTCACGACCACGCGATGATTTGCCGGTCAGAGTGGCCACTGGAGAAGGTAGGCAGGGGAAACCATATGTTTTGTTCTATCACTTGGAAATGCTAAAGATCTTGGAGAATGCAGAGATTGTGTTGGTAAAATTGCAGCTGATTGAAGCTTCTTACACATGCTCCTTACATAAAGGTTTAATACATTCCATAGAATGCATTACATAAAAGGTTTAATACATTATTACACATCACCAACATCCCTATCTATTGTTTCTGTTTTCTTCTGAGCCGTAGCCATGGAGAATCTTCATCATTTAACAGGATGCTTGGGTCAGTTTTCACTGTGAAGGGCGGAATTTCATGAAACTTATTATAATCTTCTGACATGTCTGTCTTGTCATCCACTCCCACGATGTTTCTTTTCCCTGAAAGAACTATGTGGCGCTTTGGCTCATCGGACGATGTATTCTTTTGCTTATCTTTTCTTTTTTTCGGTTTGGTAGACATGTCCTTCACATAGAAAACCTGAGCCACATCATTGGCTAGGACGAATGGTTCGGTGTGGTACCCAAGATTCTTGAGATCCACTGTTGTCATTCCGTACTGCGGGTCTACCTTTACCCCGCTAGCTGCGACCCATTTGCACCGAAATAAAGGGACCTTAAAAGTAGGTCCATAGTCAAGTTCCCATATCTCCTCTATGTACCCATAATATGTGTCCTTCTGCCCATTGTCGTCTGTTGCATCAAAGCGGACACCACTGTTTTGGTTGGTGCTCTTTTTATCTTGGGCCTTCGTGTAAAATGTATTACCATTTATCTCGTACCCTTGGAAAGTACATATAGTCGAAGATGGACACCTGGCCAACAAGTACAGCTGATCTCCAACAATGGTGTTATTCATGAGATGTATCTGCAACCAACTGCCGAAAGTCTTCTCGTGTTCCCCGTCACGGTTTTCGGAGCGTAGAATATTCTTGTGTCTCTCGATATACGGAGCCACCACGGTGGAATTGTGTAGAACTGTGTAGTGTGCTTGAGTGAAAGAATGCCCGTCCCTACATACCGTTGCTTTCCTTCCTAGTGTGCCTTTTCCAGTCAGCCTCCCCTCATACCGAGATTCAGGAACACCAATCGGCTTAAGGTCAGGAAGAAAGTCAACACAAAACTCAATGACCTCCTCTGTTCCATAGCCCTTGGAGATGCTTCCTTCTGGCCTAGCACGGTTACGAACATATTTCTTTAAGACTCCCATGAACCTCTCGAAGGGGAACATATTGTGTAGAAACACAGGACCAAGAATTCTAATCTCTTCGACTAGGTGAACTAGGAGGTGCGTCATAATATTGAAGAAGGATGGCGGGAACAACAACTCGAAGCTGACCAGACATTGGACCACATCAATTTGTAACCCTGATAGACTTTCTCGATCGATTACCTTCTGAGAAATTGCATTGAGGAATGCACATACCTTCACAATGGCCAGTCGAACATTTTCCGCTAGAATTCCCCTCAATGCAACCGGAAGCAATTGCGTCATAAGCACGTGGCAGTCATGAGACTTTAGGTTTTGGAATTTTTTCTCTTTCATATTTACTATTCCCTTTATATTCGACGAGAAGCCAGACGGGACCTTGATACTGAAAAGGACTTCAAAAAAGATTTCCTTCTCTTCCTTGGTAAGAGCGTAGCTGGCAGGCCCTTGAAACTGCCCTGGATGCATGCCGTCTCGTCCTTTATGACGTTCCTGGTCCTCCCGTGCTTCTGGTGTATCTTTTGACTTCCCATACAAGCCCAGGAAGCCTAGAATATTCACGCAAAGATTCTTCGTCAGGTGCATCACGTCGATTGCGGAGCGGACCTCATGGACTTCCCAATAGGGTAGCTCCCAAAATATAGATTTCTTCTTCCACATGGGTGCGCGCTTATCAGCGCCGTTCGGAACAGGTTGGCTGCCAGGACCCTTTCCAAAGATTACTTTTAAATCCTTGACCATACCAAATACTTCAGCACCAGTACGGGTGACAGGCTTCGTCCGGGTTTCTGCCTTGCCATTGAAATGCTTGCCTTTTTGCCTTAAGGGATGCTTGTGCGGAAGAAAACGACGATTGTACGGGTACACATTCTTCCTACATTTGTCCAGATATATACTTTCTGTCTGATCCAAACAGTGCGTGCATGCATTGTATCCCTTGTTCGTCTGTCCTGAAATGTTACTAAGAGCAGGCCAATCATTGATGGTTACGAAAAGCAACGCTCGTAGGTCAAATGTCTCCTGTTTGTGCTCATCCCACACACTTACACCTGGTTTGGCCCACAACTGCAAAAGTTCATCGACTAATGGCCTTAGGTACACATCAATGTCGTTGCCGGGTTGCTTCGGGCCTTGGATGAGCACTGGCATCATAATGAACTTCCGCTTCATGCACAACCAAGGAGGAAGGTTGTAGATACATAGAGTCACGGGCCAGGTGCTGTGACTGCAGCTCTGCTCCCCAAAAGGATTCATGCCATCTGTACTTAGACCAAACCATAAGTTCCTTGCGTCACCTGCAAAGTCCCCGAACTCTCTCTCGATTTTTCTCCACTGCCGACCATCAGCGGGGTGCCTCAACTTGTCGTCTTTCTTACGGTCTTCCATGTGCCATCGCAACAACTTGGCATGCTCTTTGTTTCTGAACAGACGTTTCAACCGTGGTATTATAGGAGCATACCACATCACCTTGGCAGGAACCCTCTTCCTGGGTGGCTCGCCCTCAATATCACCAGGGTCATCTTTTCTGATCTTATACCGCAATGCAGTGCATACCGGGCATTTATCCATATTCTCGTACTTCTCACCGCGGTAGAGGATGCAGTCATTAGGGCATGCATGTATCTTCTGCACGTCTAATCCTAGAGGGCAGACAAGCTTCTTTGCTTCGTACGTGCTGGCGGGCAATTCGTTCTTTCTTGGAAGCATCTTCTTCATTAGTACCAGCAACTTTTCAAATGACGAGTCAGTCACACCGGTCTCTGCCTTCCACTTCAGCAATTCCAGTGTGCTACCCAGCTTCTTCTGGCCATCTTCACAAGTTGGGTACAACAATTTGTTGTGGTCCTGTAACATCTGCTCGAACTGCAACCTCTCCTTTTCTGTGTCGCAGTCTCGCCTTGCATCAGAAATGACCTGACCAAGATCATCAACGGGCTCATCTGGTGCCCGTTCTTCGCCCTGACCTTCTTCTTCATTGTCTTCCATTGCGGTATCAGCGTATTCAGGGAACATAGATCGGTAGTTGTCATCATCGTTCTCTTCTTCATCGCCGTCTTCCATCATAACCCCTCTTTCTCCGTGTTTGGTCCAAACACTATAGCCGGGCATGAAACCGGACCGAAGCAGGTGGCTCTGAATGACTCTTGAGTTAGTGTGATCCTTCACATTCAGACATTTAACACATGGACAAAACATAAAGCCACCCCCATGCTTGTTCGCCTCGGCCGCATCGCGAAAAGAATGCACGCCTGCTCTGTAAGCGGCTGTGCGTCGGTCACCGTACATCCATGGATGGCTCATCTGCATCATACAACTATATATCAAACGCAATGACGATGCTAAAATTAGTACCGCACGGTGACCGACTAGAAAATAGTTGCTAACCTTTTAGGACAAGTGGAAATAAAGAGGTGAAAGCTTAAGTGTGGCTCGGGCACCTCATATCATGTTTGTATTGTGTGAACTCAAATGGCATCACTCTAACAGGCATTTCATCGAACACCTTGAGTGCATATGAAGGAGAGAAAAAAATAGCACTAGCCCACACCACCTCCACCAGGAAAAAAACAAAGAGTGAGTGGAGAGGGTGCTGCCATATATATAGGGGTGCCAGCCCTTTTGTCCCGGTTTGAGATACAAACCGGGACTAAAGGGGGGGGACCTGGCCGCTGCGGGCCGCGGACCCCTTTAGTCCCGGTTTGTATCTCAAACCGGGACAAAAGGGTCCTCACGGGCCGGGACAAAAGGGGGGAGGGGCGCCTGGGCTATTTCGGGCGACGTGGCCTGGCCTTTTGTCGCGGTTTGAAGTGGGCCGGGACAAAAGGGGTTGGACGAAAGGCCCTGTCTCTACTAGTGAAAGTGTGTATTCTAAAGGTTCGGCACAAATTCTCTATGGCAGATCATATACGGGACTATTTTGACAAAAATTCGAGCTCTAAAGTTGTGTAAAATTAGTAATAAAGGGTCTCGGTCCAGTTACTCTCACGGAGGTCATATATTATGATGCTCTGGAGCGCCATATTGGCCCAAAGCTCGACCCTTGGGCCCCCTGTCGTCTACCCCTTTGACCGTCGTGGAAATTCATTATCACGTGTGAGTTTTCTACTTGTCTGCTGAGGGTAGCTCATAGGAATATGGAAAATAGAAATTGAGCCCACGGTCTCACAATCCCTCCAGTTGCGTTGAAGTGGCAGTTTAGCTAGCCATATAAGTGTGTAATCTTCGTACATGGTAAGACATGTGTGTGAAGCTGGGCACTTGGGAGCTTGCTAGTGTATACTTTCTTATTCGACCACACTTGACCGGCATCGATAGAGGGTCGACCAATGGAGTTGAAGGAGGAGATTGTGTGAGCTATCATGTTTACCATTCATGACATCATCATAATAATGAGAGATGGAAAGATACAAGATTGATCAAGTCATAGTGCGAAGAGTTGTTCAACGCTACCAAGTGGGACCATGCATGTGATCTCGTGGTATGTTAAGTAGTTTTCCATATAGCTTTTGTGAACTAACCGATGATATATGTGGGTGGCGGTCATAATTGTTGAGATTTGCAAGTTCCAGATGGTCATTTCGTTGAGACCATGTGCTCGAAGCATGCCATCCACTGGAGATAAAGGTCAAGTGAAGTCGGTCCGAGGAGAAGCTTTCCCATATTTGTTTCTCGGGGAGTAAGTTGGAAATCTTCACTGAGCGAAGCGTGATCAAGAAAAGGCGGTTCACCTTGAGGAGGCTAAGATCGTCATCATGTAATTCAAGTGGATTGTGGGATGCAAAGGTATGACCTTGAACTGGTTTCTATTTTACCGGTCCCATGATGTTTGTTGGGAAACCAGGTTATATAGGATAGACAACCGTGCTATCCAGAGGGCTCTCGAGTGAGTAGCTTGATCGTATTGTTCTAGAGAGTTCAAACCTTTGCATCATTGGCAGAATATTTATTGGTTCTTATTTTTGCTTTATCGTTGTGTAGCCTTGGTGCTTTTCTTGTTCATCATGACAAGCTCATGTCCTTCGAGAACGAGATTTGCCTGCTTTCGTCTATTACGTTTTCGATGTTGAAGAAATGTACCGGTCCATGTTTGACAAAGGGTCCACACCTCTTCGTGTTTGGTATTTTCTCTATTTCTTCTTCTCAAGATTTTCACTTGCTGCTAGGTACTTATCGCAATTATCTTTCCAACAAAATTAGTTTCATCTCAATCGGCGTTTCTTTTCAAAAAGTCATCAAAATTCTTTACGGGAGGTCATCTATGATGGTCTAGGTAGGAAAAAAAATTCAATCAAGGCATAGAAAAGGTACTTATTGATGAGTTTATGTGAAATGTTGAGTTAAAATGGGTATTATAGGGTTTGGGAGTCCAGTATGTGTATGAACATATATATGGGTAACAAAATGGAGAAAACATTGAATAACAAGTTGTGTGCCCTTGCCTACGGAGAAGAAATCTGTACAACCCCAGCTTTAAAATGGTAGATATCAATGAGTTTGTGTAGAAACTGAGCACCAAAGTGTGTATTCTAAAGGTTCGGCACAAATTCTCTATGGCAGATCATATACGGGACTATTTTGACAAAAATTCGAGCACTAAAGTTGTGTAAAATTAGTAATAAATGGTCTCGGTCCAATTACTCTCGCGGAGGTCATATATTATGATGCTCTGGAGCACCATATTGGCCCAAAGCTCGACCCGTGGGCCCCCTGTCATCTACCCCTTTACCGTCGTGGAAATTCATTATCACGTGTGAATTTTCTACTTGTCTGCTGAGGTTAGCTCATAGGAATATGGAAAACAGAAATTGAGCCCACGGTCTCACAATCCCTCCAGCTGCGTTGAAGTGGCAGTTTAGCTAGCCATATAAGTGTGTAATCTTCGTACATGGTAAGACATGTGTGTGAAGCTGGGCACTTGGGAGCTTGCTAGTGTATACTTTCTTATTCGACCACACTTGACCGGCATCGATACAGGGTCGACCAATGGAGTTGAAGGAGGAGATTGTGTGAGCTATCATGTTTACCATTCATGACATCATCATAATAATGAGAGATGGAAAGATTCAAGATTGATCAAGTCATAGTGCGAAGAGTTGTTCAACGCTACCAAGTGGGACCATGCATGTGATCTCGTGGTATGTTAAGTAGTTTTGCATATAGCTTTTGTGAACTAACCGATGATATATGTGGGTGGTGGTCATAATTGTTGAGATTTGCAAGTTCTAGATGGTCATTTCGTTGAGACCATGTGCTCGAAGCATGCCATCCATTGGAGATAAAGGTCAAGTGAAGTCGGTCCGAGGAGAAGCTTTCCCATATTTGTTTCTCGGGGAGTAAGTCGGAAGTCTTCACTGAGCGAAGCGTGATCAAGAAAAGGCGGTTCACCTTGAGGAGGCTAAGATCGTCATCATGTAATTCAAGTGGATTGTGCGATGCAAAGGTATGACCTTGAACTGGTTTCTATTTTACCGGTCCCATGATGTTTGTTGGGAAACCAGGTTATATAAGATAGACAACCGTGCTATCCAGAGGGCTCTCGAGTGAGTAGCTTGATCGTATTGTTCTAGAGAGTTCAAACCTTTGCATCCTTGGCATCATATTTATTGGTTCTTATTTTTGTTTTATCGTTCTGTAGCCTTGGTGCTTTTCTTGTTCATCATGACAAGCTCATGTCCTTCGAGAACGAGATTTGCCTGCTTTCGTCTATTACGTTTTTGATGTTGAAGAAATGTACCGGTCCATGTTTGACAAAGGGTCCACACCTCTTCGTGTTTGGTATTTTCTCTATTTCTTCTTCTCAAGATTTTCACTTTCTGCTGGGTACTTATCGCAATTATTTTTTCAACAAAATTAGTTTCATCTCAATTGGCGTTTCTTTTCAAAAGTCATCAAAATTCTTTACGGGAGGTCATCTATGATGGTCTAGGTAGGAAAAAAAATTCAATCAAGGCATAGAAAAGGTACTTATTGATGAGTTTATGTGAAATGTTGAGTTAAAATGGGTATTATAGGGTTTGGGAGTCCAGTATGTGTATGAACATATATATGGGTAACAAAATGGAGAAAACATTGAACAACAAGTTGTGTGCCCTTGCCTACGGAGAAGAAATCTGTACAACCCCAACTTTAAAATGGTAGATATCAATGAGTTTGTGTAGAAACTGAGCACCAAAGTGTGTATTCTAAAGGTTCGGCACAAATTCTCTATGGCAGATCATATACGGGACTATTTTGACAAAAATTCGAGCACTAAAGTTGTGTAAAATTAGTAATAAACGGTCTCGGTCCAATTACTCTCGCGGAGGTCATATATTATGATGCTCTGGAGCACCATATTGGCCCAAAGCTCGACCCGTGGGCCCCCTGTCATCTACCCCTTTACCGTCGTGGAAATTCATTATCACGTGTGAATTTTCTACTTGTCTGCTGAGGTTAGCTCATAGGAATATGGAAAACAGAAATTGAGCCCACGGTCTCACAATCCCTCCAGCTGCGTTGAAGTGGCAGTTTAGCTAGCCATATAAGTGTGTAATCTTCGTACATGGTAAGACATGTGTGTGAAGCTGGGCACTTGGGAGCTTGCTACTGTATACTTTCTTATTCGACCACACTTGACCGGCATCGATACAGGGTCGACCAATGGAGTTGAAGGAGGAGATTGTGTGAGCTATCATGTTTACCATTCATGACATCATCATAATAATGAGAGATGGAAAGATACAAGATTGATCAAGTCATAGTGCGAAGAGTTGTTCAACGCTACCAAGTGGGACCATGCATGTGATCTCGTGGTATGTTAAGTAGTTTTGCATATAGCTTTTGTGAACTAACCGATGATATATGTGGGTGGTGGTCATAATTGTTGAGATTTGCAAGTTCTAGATGGTCATTTCGTTGAGACCATGTGCTCGAAGCATGCCATCCATTGGAGATAAAGGTCAAGTGAAGTCGGTCCGAGGATAAGCTTTCCCATATTTGTTTCTCGGGGAGTAAGTCGGAAGTCTTCACTGAGCGAAGCGTGATCAAGAAAAGGCGGTTCACCTTGAGGAGGCTAAGATCGTCATCATGTAATTCAAGTGGATTGTGCGATGCAAAGGTATGACCTTGAACTGGTTTCTATTTTACCGGTCCCATGATGTTTGTTGGGAAACCAGGTTATATAAGATAGACAACCGTGCTATCCAGAGGGCTCTCGAGTGAGTAGCTTGATCGTATTGTTCTAGAGAGTTCAAACCTTTGCATCCTTGGCATCATATTTATTGGTTCTTATTTTTGTTTTATCGTTCTGTAGCCTTGGTGCTTTTCTTGTTCATCATGACAAGCTCATGTCCTTCGAGAACGAGATTTGCCTGCTTTCGTCTATTACGTTTTTGATGTTGAAGAAATGTACCGGTCCATGTTTGACAAAGGGTCCACACCTCTTCGTGTTTGGTATTTTCTCTATTTCTTCTTCTCAAGATTTTCACTTTCTGCTGGGTACTTATCGCAATTATTTTTCCAACAAAATTAGTTTCATCTCAATTGGCGTTTCTTTTCAAAAGTCATCAAAATTCTTTACGGGAGGTCATCTATGATGGTCTAGGTAGGAAAAAAAATTCAATCAAGGCATAGAAAAGGTACTTATTGATGAGTTTATGTGAAATGTTGAGTTAAAATGGGTATTATAGGGTTTGGGAGTCCAGTATGTGTATGAACATATATATGGGTAACAAAATGGAGAAAACATTGAACAACAAGTTGTGTGCCCTTGCCTACGGAGAAGAAATCTGTACAACCCCAACTTTAAAATGGTAGATATCAATGAGTTTGTGTAGAAACTGAGCACCAAAGTGTGTATTCTAAAGGTTCGGCACAAATTCTCTATGGCAGATCATATACGGGACTATTTTGACAAAAATTCGAGCACCAAAGTTGTGTAAAATTAGTAATAAACGGTCTCGGTCCAATTACTCTCGCGAAGGTCATATATTATGATGCTCTGGAGCACCATATTGGCCCAAAGCTCGACCCGTGGGCCCCTGTCATCTACCCCTTTACCGTCGTGGAAATTCATTATCACGTGTGAATTTTCTACTTGTCTGCTGAGGTTAGCTCATAGGAATATGGAAAACAGAAATTGAGCCCACGGTCTCACAATCCCTCCAGCTGCGTTGAAGTGGCAGTTTAGCTAGCCATATAAGTGTGTAATCTTCGTACATGGTAAGACATGTGTGTGAAGCTGGGCACTTGGGAGCTTGCTAGTGTATACTTTCTTATTCGACCACACTTGACCGGCATCGATACAGGGTCGACCAATGGAGTTGAAGGAGGAGATTGTGTGAGCTATCATGTTTACCATTCATGACATCATCATAATAATGAGAGATGGAAAGATACAAGATTGATCAAGTCATAGTGCGAAGAGTTGTTCAACGCTACCAAGTGGGACCATGCATGTGATCTCGTGGTATGTTAAGTAGTTTTGCATATAGCTTTTGTGAACTAACCGATGATATATGTGGGTGGTGGTCATAATTGTTGAGATTTGCAAGTTCTAGATGGTCATTTCGTTGAGACCATGTGCTCGAAGCATGCCATCCATTGGAGATAAAGGTCAAGTGAAGTCGGTCCGAGGATAAGCTTTCCCATATTTGTTTCTCGGGGAGTAAGTCGGAAGTCTTCACTGAGCGAAGCGTGATCAAGAAAAGGCGGTTCACCTTGAGGAGGCTAAGATCGTCATCATGTAATTCAAGTGGATTGTGCGATGCAAAGGTATGACCTTGAACTGGTTTCTATTTTACCGGTCCCATGATGTTTGTTGGGAAACCAGGTTATATAAGATAGACAACCGTGCTATCCAGAGGGCTCTCGAGTGAGTAGCTTGATCGTATTGTTCTAGAGAGTTCAAACCTTTGCATCCTTGGCATCATATTTATTGGTTCTTATTTTTGTTTATCGTTCTGTAGCCTTGGTGCTTTTCTTGTTCATCATGACAAGCTCATGTCCTTCGAGAACGAGATTTGCCTGCTTTCGTCTATTGCGTTTTTGATGTTGAAGAAATGTACCGGTCCATGTTTGACAAAGGGTCCACACCTCTTCGTGTTTGGTATTTTCTCTATTTCTTCTTCTCAAGATTTTCACTTTCTGCTGGGTACTTATCGCAATTATCTTTCCAACAAAATTAGTTTCATCTCAATTGGCGTTTCTTTTCAAAAGTCATCAAAATTCTTTACGGGAGGTCATCTATGATGGTCTAGGTAGGAAAAACAATTCAATCAAGGCATAGAAAAGGTACTTATTGATGAGTTTATGTGAAATGTTGAGTTAAAATGGGTATTATAGGGTTTGGGAGTCCAGTATGTGTATGAACATATATATGGGTAACAAAATGGAGAAAACATTGAACAACAAGTTGTGTGCCCTTGTCTACGGAGAAGAAATCTGTACAACCCCAACTTTAAAATGGTAGATATCAACGAGTTTGTGTAGAAAATGAGCACCAAAGTGTGTATTCTAAAGGTTCGGCATAAATTCTCTATGGCAGATCATATACGGGACTATTTTGACAAAAATTCGAGCATAAAGTTGTGTAAAATTAGTAATAAACGGTCTCGGTCCAATTACTCTCGCGGAGGTCATATATTATGATGCTCTGGAGCACCATATTGGCCCAAAGCTCGACCCGTGGGCCCCCTTTCGTCTACCCCTTTGACCGTCGTGGAAATTCATTATCACGTGTGAGTTTTCTACTTGTCTTCTGAGGGTAGCTCATAGGAGTATGGAAAACAGAAATTGAGCCCACGGTCTCACAATCCCTCCAGTTGCGTTGAAGTGGCAGTTTAGCTAGCCATATAAGTGTGTAATCTTCGTACATGGTAAGACATGTGTGTGAAGCTGGGCACTTGGGAGCTTGCTAGTGTATACTTTCTTATTCGACCACACTTGACCGGCATCGATAGAGGGTCGACCAATGGAGTTGAAGGAGGAGATTGTGTGAGCTATCATATTTACCATTCATGACATCATCATAATAATGAGAGATGGAAAGATACAAGATTGATCAAGTCATAGTGCGAAGAGTTGTTCAACGCTACCAAGTGGGACCATGCATGTGATCTCGTGGTATGTTAAGTAGTTTTGCATATAGCTTTTGTGAACTAACCGATGATATATGTGGGTGGTGGTCATAATTGTTGAGATTTGCAAGTTCTAGATGGTCATTTCGTTGAGACCATGTGCTCGAAGCATGCCATCCATTGGAGATAAAGGTCAAGTGAAGTCGGTCCGAGGATAAGCTTTCCCATATTTGTTTCTCGGGGAGTAAGTCGGAAGTCTTCACTGAGCGAAGCGTGATCAAGAAAAGGCGGTTCACCTTGAGGAGGCTAAGATCGTCATCATGTAATTCAAGTGGATTGTGCGATGCAAAGGTATGACCTTGAACTGGTTTCTATTTTACCGGTCCCATGATGTTTGTTGGGAAACCAGGTTATATAAGATAGACAACCGTGCTATCCAGAGGGCTCTCGAGTGAGTAGCTTGATCGTATTGTTCTAGAGAGTTCAAACCTTTGCATCCTTGGCATCATATTTATTGGTTCTTATTTTTGTTTTATCGTTCTGTAGCCTTGGTGCTTTTCTTGTTCATCATGACAAGCTCATGTCCTTCGAGAACGAGATTTGCCTGCTTTCGTCTATTGCGTTTTTGATGTTGAAGAAATGTACCGGTCCATGTTTGACAAAGGGTCCACACCTCTTCGTGTTTGGTATTTTCTCTATTTCTTCTTCTCAAGATTTTCACTTTCTGCTGGGTACTTATCGCAATTATCTTTCCAACAAAATTAGTTTCATCTCAATTGGCGTTTCTTTTCAAAAGTCATCAAAATTCTTTACGGGAGGTCATCTATGATGGTCTAGGTAGGAAAAACAATTCAATCAAGGCATAGAAAAGGTACTTATTGATGAGTTTATGTGAAATGTTGAGTTAAAATGGGTATTATAGGGTTTGGGAGTCCAGTATGTGTATGAACATATATATGGGTAACAAAATGGAGAAAACATTGAACAACAAGTTGTGTGCCCTTGTCTACGGAGAAGAAATCTGTACAACCCCAACTTTAAAATGGTAGATATCAACGAGTTTGTGTAGAAAATGAGCACCAAAGTGTGTATTCTAAAGGTTCGGCATAAATTCTCTATGGCAGATCATATACGGGACTATTTTGACAAAAATTCGAGCATAAAGTTGTGTAAAATTAGTAATAAACGGTCTCGGTCCAATTACTCTCGCGGAGGTCATATATTATGATGCTCTGGAGCACCATATTGGCCCAAAGCTCGACCCGTGGGCCCCCTTTCGTCTACCCCTTTGACCGTCGTGGAAATTCATTATCACGTGTGAGTTTTCTACTTGTCTTCTGAGGGTAGCTCATAGGAGTATGGAAAACAGAAATTGAGCCCACGGTCTCACAATCCCTCCAGTTGCGTTGAAGTGGCAGTTTAGCTAGCCATATAAGTGTGTAATCTTCGTACATGGTAAGACATGTGTGTGAAGCTGGGCACTTGGGAGCTTGCTAGTGTATACTTTCTTATTCGACCACACTTGACCGGCATCGATAGAGGGTCGACCAATGGAGTTGAAGGAGGAGATTGTGTGAGCTATCATATTTACCATTCATGACATCATCATAATAATGAGAGATGGAAAGATACAAGATTGATCAAGTCATAGTGCGAAGAGTTGTTCAACGCTACCAAGTGGGATCATGCATGTGATCTCGTGGTATGTTAAGTAGTTGTCCATATAGCTTTTGTGAACTAACCGATGATATATGTGGGTGGTGGTCATAATTGTTGAGATTTGCAAGTTGGAAGTCGGTCCGAGGAGAAGCTTTCCCATATTTGTTTCTCGGGGAGTAAGTTGGAAGTCTTCACCGAGCGAAGCGTAATCAAGAAAAGGCGGTTCACCTTGAGGAGGCTAAGATCGTCATCATGTAATTCAAGTGGATTGTGCGATGCAAAGGTATGACCTTGAACTGGTTTCTATTTTACCGGTCCCATGATGCTTGTTAATTGGAAGCAAACACTATTTTCATTCTGGAAAAAATATATTCTCTGTTGGAAGCATGTTGATATTGAGTAATATTTGTTGCATTTCTTCTTGTCTCAGAAGCAATCTCACCAGCAAATAGAAACAGAACATTCTTGGTAGGAAGCAAATTAAGTTGCATCGATATTAAGATAAAACAACATTTTTGAAAACAACAATTAGATCAGTCATGTTTATTCCAAGGAAATACTCCATTAAATTGCTTCCATTAATAGAAACAATGCTTCCATGGTACCCATTAAGTTGTGGTCACTGAAAAAATATTAATTTGCTAGTATATTTTATTATTCGGAACCAACTCATAATTTTCCAAAATATTCCTAAAAATAAGGAGCTGTTTTGGATTGATCGGCAGTTTTATAGGAAGCAGTTAAAAGGAACAGTGAAATGCACGAGAGGTCACCAAGTTGCACGAAATGTATACATTGGTCACCAACTTGAAAAAGCTCAAAACGTGATCACCAACTTGTACATTGGCGACACGTTGGTCACTCTGTCACGACCGACGTTAAGTCACTGACGGGTCGGTTTGCTTTTTACGAAAAACCCCTTAAACTTTTGTTTCTTTTAATTATTGGGTCCTTTTTGATATATATTTTTGCCCTGTAATTTTGTCGTCGGCGGCTTTAACTTTTGCGCTCTACTCCGGCACCTGCACCACCTACGACTGCGCCAGGACAAATTGAAATTAACCTGCTGCCACTCTGCCATGCAACCGCAGATCAATTGGCTTGGCAATGCAAGAAGTGGAATCAAATCTTGGTCCTCTGATTACCGGACATATTATTACTCGTCCACGCATCAGCGCATGCGTGTCTCGTTCCAAAAGACGACGCTGCAGCTAGCCAGCGACAAGGCCACAAGGAGATGCTCTAGCCGATTATAATGGCGTCCAGCTCGGCTCTCAGCACAGCCGCTCTCGCCGGCCGTCTCCGAGCTTGCGGGCCATCCTGCCTGGACCAGCCGAGGCGCAGGTGCGCTAGGTGCGGACGGAGACGGGAGCCTGGGAGCACGCCACGGCCTTGGCCGACATCGACAGCGTAAGGGCCTCCATGCCTCTGGGCGTCAAGGGCGCACGGGCGCGGTCGATCCCGACGTTTCCATCAATCCCTGCGGCCGTCGAGATGCTCTGGAGCTCCGTCGTGGCATGTTCTTAATCCTCCCCGAGCCGTGCTCGCCGGGACAGCCGGGAGCCGCCGGAATCGAGCCGTCTTCCTCGTCTCCGGTTGGAGATTGCCGCCATCGATTAGCCGCCGTCCGACCTTCGCCGAGCGTGCTGACCATACCTACGCACTCCTGGTGAGCTTGCAGTGCTCGGGAGAACATTTTCCCTCTCCCTCTCGCTCTAGTTCAGCTCGCCGACGTGCGCCTCCTCCGGCCGCCACGAGAGCTTGTCGTTGGACAAGCTCCGGCCACCATAACAGGGTGGCGCCGCCACAAAATTGGTCCCGTGGTCGTGCACGTCCAGAGCGCTCCGTCGGGAAGGCCCTCGCTCCTTCCTTCGTCGAGCCCTGGTTGACAGGAGGTATCTAGCCATTGCTGATGTATTCCTTTTTCTTTCCAAAAAAGGATCTAGTTTGAGAAGAAATAGAAATTTAAGAGGTTTTAAAAAAAAAACTGCCACGTCAGCGACTTAACATCCGTCGTGACGGAGTGACCAACGTGTCGCTAATCTACAACTTGGTGACCACATTTTGAGCTTTTTCAAGTTGGTGACAAATACTTATATTTCGTGCAACTTAGTGACCTCTTTCACTCTAAAAGGAACGTAATCAAAGCTAACAACCAGGCCCACGCATTAGCAGTCACACGATCTGCTTGCATCCTACGGCAGCAGGGGAGTCCGATGGATAGCGAGGGATCGGCTTCCGATTCCTAGTACTCGCCGTTTAAATAAGTACCTGCACTTTCAACAGGCGCCGTGATTGATTCCTATGTATTGCACAAGTTGGACAATATAATAACTTATATTTGCGCAAAGATATACTCTATGAAAGGAGGAGTCAAAATAAGTTTGAAGGCACATACGTAAAAAAGAATAAAATGTTAATTTGGAGGCAGAAACCACACGCAACCCTTAGTATCATCACCTGGTAATGGTATCCTCGTGACTTGATTCTCTCCATGCGACGCATGCTTCCTTTGTCCTGGCAATATATGGCACAACTACCAAGGTCTAACTCCACACATTGAGTGAACTCGGCATCGAGGCGCTCGTGGTAGTAGATGTGGTTATTCATCACCCCACCGCGTCCGTCGGCTGCCGACATGTGCACCATCTTGGAGCATGATGCCCCTAGAAACAAGGCGTGGTCGCCCAAGCTCGTCATCTCCCTCCATTTGTAATTGTATGGCAATCGGATCTCGACATCGTTGACCAGCACAAACACTTTGAAATATTTACCTTGTGAACCCAACATGGACGCGGGTTCCATTGTCACTGCTACCGCTAGCGTGCTCGCTACCACAAATATGTACTAGGTAACACGGCGCGGCGACACGCTGCACCCCTGGCGACAATTTTGTCAGAAATCTATTTAAAAAGCTAGCGTCAAAAAGTGTATTGCCATAGTATACATCATGAAATTCAGCCTGTATACTTGTACCACACAAAATTCTAGTATATAGCCCAATAATGTAGCATCTTCCTGCCAAATTGCATCAATTAGTGGAGATAGGCAGATATTGCAGGTTGATAGTGAAATGGCCCTAGAGATGAAGTGTTGGACCATCTAGACTCAAGTGTCTTTGGCCCATTTTATGAGTCACCAGATATACCTATAAGGGAATTGGCTGTAAGATAGGAGCTTCTTACATAAATGTCGCACATAATTACCAAAGAAAGGCTAGAAGATGACATCAACAATTGAGAGAATTTACAATTCTCATATAAAGAAATAATTCATGTTGAAAACTGAATAATGTATAGTCATTCTATGGCTGCAAAAAGTTTCAGCCACCTGTGAACTTTATAGAAGACTTATATGAGAAACTTCTGGTGTTGTTTTTATTGACACCTAGGGAACATATTTGTCAAAAGGTGAGTATAAGCATGAACTTTGGTAATATCCTCTGTCTACAATAACCCCTTAAGTACGGAATTAAGCAGAGAGATAGTTCCATTTATAGATACGTAGGACTTCCTATAACTTCCCATTTCAGGTAGTTCCTACAGGATGAAATCAAGGCAAAAAAGGAATATTTTTTGTTGCTTTAGTTTTAGACAGATAAAAAAACTTAGAGTAGGAAGGAGAAAAAATATAGTCTTTCATGTCCTCATAGAATAGTGCACAAGTGGTATGTGAAGCATGCTTGGAGAGACAAAGGATAAATAATACATGCATGTATTAAATGGAAACACAAGAGTCTTGTGAAGTAGTCATGTACGCCTGGTATATCTTAAGCACCACTAAAATCACAATTGCAAACATGACGGTCCCTCAAACTGGAAAAAGAGAACGTACTTATTGCAGGAAACATAATTAAAATTTACACAAACTGTCTTGTGGTTTGGAACGTACTTACCCTAAGATACTGTTGAACCACAAAGTAAATGGTGTTGGATACCAATATAAGATAACATAGTGCACAACCTGGTTATAAGAGGAATTAGAAGATATGAAATTAGAAGAATTTACATCCCCTAATCGAAAGAGAAAGTGTAATCAACAATATATTTTACAGTACATAAAATAGTCTAATGTAAATGCCACCTTGATTAAACATGCTGATAGTAACTTATCTGAAACTACGTCAGACCACATAAACAATCAGCTTGATGTTTGTTGCAGCTATTTCTCCACCAATACAGAATGGAAGCACAAGTGAAGTTCAGTGTTTAATGGTAATCAACGAAGAGAGATTGAACCAACTTTTCTAAGCGTTAGCATTAGATAAGAACTAATAAACTGTGCCGGAAACAACGGCATATATCAATACCACTATTCATTGTCCGTCCCAAATTAACATTCAGAAAAGCGAGGTGGCCACTGAGCCTGCTCGCCAACGTGATGGCATACAACATTTCAAAAAACTTACAAAGTCAGACTGAAAGTTATTTATTTCATCCGTATAGTTGCAGGGTTGACGCCGACATGCATTGGTCTAGCTCCTTGTGACTGGCAACTGTCGCAGTTCCTTGTGGTGCGTCCACTATGCCTCCAACGACCATGACGGAGATTTCTTGTATACAATAGAAACATATGTGAGAAACAAAGAATGATTTGGATCGTATGTAGCAAAACTTCTATATAGTAGAAGCATACACCAGAGAAAAATGAAGCATGGAACATTTATATCAGACATTAAGAAGCATGAAGACAAAGATATGAAGCACAGTATGCATAGATATGAAGCATGGTATAAGTTGACATCAATTTGTAAATACATATGCACAATAAAAATGTTAATTATATGAACCAGATTACTTGAATGTGCCCATTGCAAAGCAAACAAATTCAGGATATCATGCATCCTTCATAATTTTGAACACGGATGAGAAATATAGAAAGTCATGTGGCAATGCTAAGTTAAGTCTCTTAGAAATGGTAACATATACACCGCCAAGAACTTAGGAAGCATGTGTTTGAGATATTAGAAGCATCAATTCAAACTTAAGAAGCATGGTCGTATAGGACATCCTCTAGACATTATCGGCACATATTAGATATATATGAATCATGGAGTCTCTGTAGCAAAATGCTATCACAACATATGCGAGACATTGTGGAAGCATTTAGGAATCAACGTGGATTTCACAGCTAAATTAATATTTGTGCAAGTAAAGATGTAGCCATGCAGTTTCTAAGACTAATACTTGTTATAGCAGTAGCAACTTTGTAATCTAGTCTAATATCCAGTATTAGAGGTCTCCACATACTGATGGTAACACAAGGTCCTTCCAGGGAAATACAGGTCACTGGGGCAAGTTCATGGCAGCAAATATTCAGTGTAGTAAACCACGCTCGCATCAGTAATTGAAAATGGCTAGTGGTTATTATCCTGCAGGATATTTTCAAGTGCCACTATCTTACTATGACCGAAATTCTTGAAACCACGCCAAGATACTTTTAACTTTTAAGGATAACTTCGTATTTACAGTCCCAGAAATAAGTTGGAACTGCAGGGATCGCTAAAGTTACTCCCTTGGATATCGAGTGAATGAAATTTGCACATGTCACAGGGTAAATGTGATTTACCAGGTTAAGTGGTTGTAACGTCATCTGTGCATAGACTTCATCTGTTTCAGCATCAGATTGAAGGCAGCAACACCAATGATGAAACACAAAGATAGAAGTGAGGTTATTTCGGCGTGGAAAAATATGCTCCAAATCTCCATACTTACATGCATAGTCACATTATGCAGCTGGCATATAAGCCGTGGAGGCATGTTAGGATAGTTGGGGATCTGCGACTCTATTTCTGGATGCTGTTGGAGCCCATGTCTCGCCCTCCGATCAGATGGCCACAAACGGTACTTGGTAGCAAGCCAACCAAAAATCTTGCACTTTACCGGCGCATAGGACCGCCATAGAGGCTTGGCGATCACACTCCTCTGCTGCCCGCGGCACAACATGTCATATGTCGACCTACCTGAGTACATACCCGAGCTCGCACCAATCCACCTGAACGTGTCTGCGGCCTGCTCGTCACGCTCTACTGAATTCACCTCAAACCACAGCCTTGTGAACTCATCCAGTCCCTCTTCGGACAGCTCCTCCGAGATGTCCAAGGTCCAGCTGTTGTTTACCATCCCTTGGGCCACAGTTGTTGTATTTCACCTCCTGGTGCTCACCGCAGCGAGAACGTTGGGTGCAATGTCTGAAACCCTGCCACCATGCACCCATTTGTCTGTCCAAAACAACACCTTCTCGCCGTTCCCGACTGTGATCTGGGCCAGGCTATGAAATACAGCCAAAGCTTCCTTGTCTCTCCATGCCGGCAGCCCCTGCCAAGGCCTGGATGGGTCAGGGCGGCGCAGCCACTCCCATCTCACTCTCAAGGCCAGGCCCTGCAACCTAAGATCCTTGATGCCTAGTCATCCGTGCATAACAGGCCGGCACACGGTGTCCCAAGCCACCATACATTGCCCTGCTGAAACCTCTTTCTTCCCAGCCCAGAAGAAAGCTCTCATCCATCCTTCGATCTCCTCTACCAGCCATGTCGGGGCTTCCGCAATAAGCAGATGGTGCACTGCCTTCGCTGCAATGACGGCTTTGATCAGAGTTAGCTGACCCTCTCGCGCAATCATCCCACGCTGCCATGCCGGCATAAAATCGATCGCTTTATCCAACATCGGCTGCCACTCAGCCTTGGTCAGTGGATGCAAGGCTAGCTGCAAACCAAGGTACCTGATGGGAAAATTAGTCACCTGACAGCCGATCACCCGTTGCACTCTCTCCTCATCCTCCTGTTCCCCACGGATTAGCGTAGCAGAGGTTTTGGTATAATTAATCTCCAGACCTGACGCCTCTCCAAACATATTTAGCAACTCTTTGATCATCGACAGCTCCCTGTTCTCCGGCCTAAGGAAAAGGACAACATCATCCGCGTATATAGATACACGCTGCAATGGTCGAATTCCAACTAGCTCCGACAGCCAATTCCCCTCCACTGCAGTGCGAATCAGACAAGTGAACACCTCCATACCCAGCACGTACAGCAAGGGCGAAGTAGGATCTCCTTGCCTCAACCCACGCACGTGCTGGATTCGCGCTCCTGGGACTCCATTCACCATGACCTTTGTCGATGCCGTGTTCAGAAGAACCGCCAGCCACTTGAGGAAAAGCGGACTAAAACCCATATGCCGGAGCACTTCAAAGAGGAAAGGCCAAGAAATCGAGTCGAAATCCCTAGATATATCTAATTTGAGCAAAACCCCCTTCTTCCACCTCTGGTTTATTTTCCGTGCGACTTGGCGAACTAACATAAAATTGTCGTGTAGGCTTCTCCCTCGGATAAACGCAGATTGATTTACGCTCACCAGCTCCCTTTCTTTGGATGCAGTCTATTTGCGATCAACTTAGAGAACAGCTTCGAGAAGCTGTGCACCAAGCTAATTGGCCGGAAATCTCCGATACTTATCGCCTCCGCTTTCTTGGGAATCAACGTGATCAGAGCTCTGTTCAATCTCGCGAAACCCCTCCCATCTCCGACTGCAAGCTTCAGGAGTCCAGCCAACACATCCCTCTTGACGGTCGGCCAGGCGCGCTTGTAGAAGGCACCAATAAACCCATCCGGGCCTGCAGGCCCGCGATCGGACGGCATCTCTTTTATTACTGCCCAGACTTCCTCTTCTGAAAACACCTCATCTATGCCCTGGAGATCAAGGCGCGGCAGATTCAGAGCCTCGAGGTCCAGACTGTGTGCTCTCTCTCTGTTGGTTCCTAGCAGCTGCACATACGCTCTCGTAAACGCATCGACCTTCTCGTCCTGTCCAGTAATGATCTGGTTATTGACAGCGATGCTCGGATGAAATTCCTCGCTCTTCTCCCGTTGGCTACTGCGTGGAAGAGCTTAGTGTTAGCATCTCCCTCATGAAGCCAACTCACTCGCGATCGCTGACGCGCAATCGTTCTCTCTAGCGACGACAGTCCTAGAACAGCAAGTTTCAGTGTTTTCCGGAGCCACAGCTCTCCGGCCGACAGGTTCCTGTTTTCCTGTGCCTCGTCTAGCTTCTGTAGAACCATATTGGCCACTGCGATCTTGATCTTGACATTACCAATCTTCCGTTGTCCACACGACTGCATGTACTCTGCGGTGTTTCTGAACAGCTCGTCCAGTCTCCTGAAGGGATCCGTAATCGATCTATTACAGTGCCACGCTTCCTTGATTGTGTCGTCAAAGCCCTCCAATTTCAGCCAAAAGAGCTCGAATTGGAATCTCCTCTTGGGCTTGCAATTGGCACACAGCGCCAGGAGCAGCAGCGTATGATCCAAGATGGACGAGGACAGCGCCTGCAAGATAGCGTCAGGGTGCTGCAACTTCCAGTCCACCGTGGCCAGCACGCGATCGATACGTGTCATTGTAGGCTCTGCTCTCCCGTTACTCCAGGTATACTTCCTCCCGTGTAGAAACTGATCTTTTAACTCCAGATCTCGCACCAAATTCCTGAACCTCATCATCATACTCCTACTCAGATTGTTGTTATTTTTATCGCTCGCACTCAGGATCATGTTGAAATCGCCGGCTACAACCCACGGCCAGGACACAACGCTCTGCGGTCCATCAGCTCATTTAGGAAAATTATCTTTTCCTCCGTGGACTGCGGCCCATATACCGTGGTGATCCACCACTTATCATTATCGATAGTGCAAACCTCTCCCGTTACTGCGTAAGTATCGAAACTAAAATTGGAGACCTTCACAACCGATGAGTCCCAAGCAAGGATTTTCCCGCCTCTAGTCTCAATCGCCGGAAGATAAGCAAAACCATCAAATGATGGTCCCAAGCATTGCAAAACCGTGTAACTGTCAACCACATTCAATTTGGTTTCTTGCAAACATATAAGTTTAACTCTCAACGCCTCCACAAAGACTCTCACAGCGTCTCTCCGGGCTGGATCGTTCAACCCACGAACGTTCCAGTCAAGCATCTCTAGGTTTAGATCCCATTAAAAACTACTCTACTCCGGCTCTACCGTAGATCACGGTACTCAATGCACCGGCGACACCATACGATGTCCACCATCAATGGATATATGTTAGTGCCACAGCCTCGAGTCATCCACCCATCGTCTGGGCTGCCAACTCTGCATATTGCTATCCTGCACGTTGTGGTTATTGCGGCGAGGATGCAGTGGCTCGACGAAGGGGCTTCCGAGAAGATGATTTTCTTAAAGGGGACCCGACGACGGGTGATGAGGAGATGGAATCCCACGTCGAATTCCGGTCGTCGAATTGGGCATCTACAGGCAAGTATCCTCTGTTTTTCAGATAGGGGCACCCAGATGCCGGAGAATACGTACACGATCAGGAGTAGGGAGCCAGTGGTGGCGACAACCCAGCCGCCGTCGTGGGATCCGACGAACTGTTTGCCCTATGGGAACCACGGCACACGCACGGCCCTACCATCCTCGGGGCTATACGCCCGTGGCTTCCGGTCGAGCTTGCCGTTACTCGTCGTCCAGGCGAGCAGCTGTGGGAGAGGTGGGAGGGCAGTCTGCTCCGCCGCGACTGCGCGCCACGACGTGCAGACCGCGGCGAAATGTGCACGGTCGTACCGCGAGGAGCACCGGAGGTAGACCGTGCCGAGGAGGTCGTCCGGGAGGTCGGACCAGCACCGTTCAACGCCGACGTCGCCGGTCATAGGTTGATTCTCGATCGTAGTTGCAAGGTCAGAATAGATTGATCGATGCAAACGGCCGGACGCGCACGACATGACACTTGATGGACTTAATAATTTCTGCCTTTCCATTTCACCCGTGCAAATATGGAAAGTCTAATTCTAATTGAAGATTGTTCGGAGAGAAAGGCGAAAAGAATTGATATTTAGATGCGACATACGGTACGGCCGTACGGGTGCTAATATATCTTACCATACTTAGCTACAATATCTCGAACCCTATGAGTAGAATTTTGCAAAATAATTGCATACTAGCGCCACAACATTTGATACTAAGCGATATTATCTTGCTATAAATGTAGGTAGGCGTGATAATCCATACATGATTACATGCCGACCCTGCGCCTTCTTCACCGGTGTAATCTGTTGGAACATGAAGAACTCGGACCTCACCGAGAGCCACCTTTTCTCTGACGAAGTGGATGTCAATTTCTATATGCTTGGTTCGACGATGCTGAACTGGGTTACTTGCCATGTAGACTGCCGATATGTTGTGTGCAACTTCGCACATGTCTTCAAATATGAATTTTCTGTCAGCTTGTTCTACTTCGCCATTTTCTTCTATAACTGTTGGTGATGGCTCCTCTATTCCAATCTCTTGTATCGGCCACTCCTATATATCTCATCCTCATATTAATTTTCTTTTACGCAATGTTCTTGTAGCTCCCTCTTTAATCAAAAATCTCATCTCTGTTCGCCAATTTACAATTGATAATAATGTATCTTTAGAGTTTGACCCCTTCGATTTATCTGTGAAGGATTTGCAAACGGGGAAGCCTCTCGCCCTGGTACAGTAGCTCGGGTGATCTATATCCTCTTCATTGCGCGCCCACTTCACCTCCTCAAGCTCAGCTCGCTTATGTCGATCTCTGGCATCGTCGTTTAGGCCACCCCAGTAAAACTACATTGTCGTCTTTACTTCAAGAATTTGTATCCCTAGTGTTGGAGATATGCCCTAAAGGCAATTAATAAAGATATTTTATTTGACATATCTCAATTGTTCATAATATGTTTTGTATCATGATATAACTGTATTAAGCTGAAACATTAATACACGTGTGATGCGTAAACAACCAGTCCCCTAGTAGTCACTATTTAACTAGTCCGTTGTGCGATCGATGATCGAGATTTTCTGATCATGTGACATTTATGTTAATTGGCAATGGACTCAATCATTGCCAATCATTAGGAGAATGATGTGATGGACACACCCAATATTTTTAGGACGTGTAAACTAGATCGGTTACGAACTCCCGAGATCCAGCCTATTTAAAGGCTGGGAGGGGTGTCGATCTGGGGACAAGCCATACTCGAACCACCAAAAGCCCTAGCGAGATCGATACCTCGCCAGAGCTCCCCTGTAATCGCATAATCCACACAATCAATACCAGACAAGCAGGAAGTAGGGTCTTTACCTCCATCCGAGGGGCCTGAACCTGGGTAAATCTTTGCCTTCTGCTTGTCAGCCGACGAAACTACCAGTACTACCATGTTCTCTCCCCATAATCTCAACCTAGGTCCTTAACCATGGGATTTGATGAGTGTACCCCTCGTCAATTGGCGCCGTCTGTGGGAAAGAATAGTGCTGGACTTGCGGTTTCTTCGGTTCCATCGGAAAACGGCGACTCGCCGATCGGATCTACAAACGGCAACTCGCCGGCTGCATCGACAAACCAGAACTCGCCGACTCAGGCAGCACACGGCAACTCGCCGACTCACTCGACAAACGGCAACACGCCAGCTTCACCCGCAAAAAGCGCATCGGATCCTCTGATGGATTTCGAGCCACACTCGCCAGAATTCCAGGAGGCCTTCTCCGATCTCGAGTCAGGTTTGGGTTTAACCGTTGGTTCGTTCAATTTTTTCGTCAACAAGCTTGGTGTGCAGGACTTGACGGATCCACGCCAACTCGCGACTTCCGCACCCGAGGCTCCATCGGTTGCGGCTCCTTCGACTGCGGATCCATCAACTGCGTCCATACCATCGTCGATCCTCCAAGCTTGCTCGTCTGCAACAACCATGTCCACACGAGAGATGCACGAGCTCATCGAAGAACTCCAGGGCGAGGAGGCCGAATCAGCATACCGCACAAACGATCCCGAGCTCGATCTCCCTCGAGGATAGTTTCGACTGCGGGATCTCCCTCAGCGACTTCGACGAACCGAAACTCATATCGACAACCACGTCGACTCCGAGATCTGCACCAACAACAACAACCTCGACTTCGAGATTCATAACAACTTCGCCGACGCCGAGATGAGCATAGGCGATGAAGGCATCGACAGCGAGATCCGTCCAGACGGACCACTCGATGGGCATATCGACTCCGACATGAGCCTTGATGACGACGTCGAGTCCATGACGGGACTCGAAAACACATATACATACCTCGGGTGATACCCCAGCAGGTCTACGTCGCCATCGCCGCAGAATCATCAGATGCTGCGGCCAGCCGCAGGCCTACAGAATTCCCGTGCACAGTTACTATGCCGGACGAGTCACAACTCTCACAATCACTGCTGAGATGGCAGCAAAAGCAGATAAAGTCATCAAGGAGTGCACAATGATGCCAGCAGACGCAACACAAGAGGAGATGTTGACCTTCCAGTACTTCAACTGGCAGGAATCACTTCGACTGCGGCAGGTCAGAGCAACACTCGAAGAACGCAAAAAGCAAGCTAGCTTGTCGAGTGCGCGAAGAAGACAGCTCTCCCTGAGCTCCACCGGGCGAGCAGACACAAGACCCAGATCAAGGCTGTCACACCTCTCGCCGGAGAGAGGGCGGCACTCACCCGCAACTTAGGCAACTCTTTCATGACATACGACGAGGAGGGAGTGCCAGTACCCAAAACAGCTGCGGGTGCTCTCTTTACCGCTGCAGCATACCTAGAGGCAATCAAGCCCCAGCTGATGACCCCAATGCAAAACTACATCGCCAACAGATCAAATCACTCGCCTTAGCGCGAAGGCCATACGCCAAATCCAAAACTCCAGGAGGGAGTCGAGATCGTGCCAGTTGACACGCGTCGTGAAGAGCACAATCGCAGTGGTCGTCGCCACCACTCGAAGGAAAGAAGCGGCTCGCGTAGGCGCAGGTCCAGGAGCAGATCACGCAGATCTTACAGTAGCGACTCATACTCTGATCGAGAGCCTGAGCCACATGGAGCTCTGTGCTTCACTCGACGCGTCCGCGAGACACGGATGCCCAAAGGGTTCAAACTCACATCTGAACAGCCCAAGTACACGGGTCGACAGGAACCTTCGGGTGGCTGGAAGACTACAGGCTGGCTGTCGCGTGCCAGCGAGGCACAAACACCACAGCCATGCAATACATACGACTCATGCTCGAAGGCACAGCCCGCGACTGGCTCAAAGCTCTACCTCCATCAACATACGACTCGTGGGATCACTTCCGCACTGACTTCATCAAAAACTTCGAGCCTCTATGTGAGCGCCCAAAAACATTCGAGGAGCTGCGAGCTTGCGTTCAACGGTCAGACGAAACGTTGAGGTCATACATCAGACGATGGACTGAGATACGCAACTCAGTCGGAGTAATTTCAGAAGATATGGCCATGGATGCTTTCATAATGGGCCTCGCCAGGCGGATTCAAAGAAGCACTTGGTCGCAAAAAGCCAACCTCTGTGGCTAACCTCTTGATGATCGCGACTGAGTGGGCAGACGGAGAAGACATGGCGCGCACCACACGCGGGTCCTCACCCCGTGACAATCATGAAAGCGGCAGTCGAAGCCGCAGAGACTCATACAGAGACGACCGAAGGCGCAAGCGTTCAAAACGTCACTACGACGATGACAGACCCGAATTCATGGCGGCTGGGTTCTCCACACCCCGCAACGACCAGACAGAAGCGACCGCGGTCAGAAGATCGACGGACAGTCGAGATGATCGACGGGACAGTCGAGATGATCGCCGGGACAGTCGAGACCGCGGCCAACGCAGTGATAGCTACAAGAGGAAAGACTGGCGCAAGTCACGATCGGAGCACAATCCGAGCGATCATTCGAAGAAAAGATGGATGCTGATTGCAGATTCCACCTGTACAAGGGGAAGACGGAAAACTGCGCTCCAATCACTCGATGAGAAACTGCAGGGAGTTCGACCAAATGGCGACTGATTACGTAAATCTCAGAAAGGCAGCAGCCACACAAGCACCTGCACCCGTGCCTCAGCCAAACAATGTGCCTGTTCTGATGGCACCACCTCCACCACCACAGCCTGCCGCAGGCGGAAATCTCGCGGGTGCCATACAGCCCGTACCTCGGGTGGACGAACCACAGTACCCTCCGCCCCAAGGGCAGATGTACATGATACAGAAAGGTCGCCTTCCAACAGGGAGCAAAAACTTCGCACTCGACAAGTAAACATGGCGGTCATGTCACCTCCGCTGTAACTGAATTCTTGAAGGGTTCTGAAACCAATAAGCTTCAGCAGAGAGGACCACCCTCCATCGGTTGTTCGTCCAGGGCACTCTGCTCTGGTACTCGACGCACAAATTGGAGGCTACGCCATGTCCAAGGTATTCATGGATGGTGGCAGCGGCATAAACATCATCTTCGCAGATACGCTCCGCAAAATGAACAGGTCAGTCGAAAACCTGCCAAGTCTTCAAATACCTTTCACGGTATCGTCCCAGGCAAAGCAATAAGCCCAGAAGGCACCATACAACTCGACGTAACGTTCGGGGACAAGAACCACTTCAGGACAGAATCGATTGAGTTCGAAGTTGTCGACTGGAAGTCACAATACCATGCTATACTTGGACGCCCGACGTTCGCTCGATTCATGGCGGTGCCACACTACGCATACCTCCAGCTGAAAGATGCCTGGACCAAAAGGAGTAATCACAGTCAAGGAAACTTCCAAAAGTCTGACTCTTGCGACCGAGAGTTTAGCAAAATCTCTGAGATGTTTGGCATGGAAGCAACACTCGCCGATCTAGCGGTCTCCAACGATCGAACACTTATGCCGAGCACAAAAAGGTGGCAGTCGACAGAGCATTCAATGCCACCAATGACACAAGATCGCATCAGGTGCACCCGACTGACCCGACCAAGACAGTCAATGTCTCGTCGAGTCTGCCTATCGCATAGGAAAGCGCGCTCGTCGAATTCCTCCGTGAGAACTGGGATATATTTGCATGGTGTCCAGCCGACATGCCAGGTATTCCCAGGGAATTCGCCGAGCACTCTCTCCAATTATTTCCAGATGCTAAACCAGTCAAGCAAACAATGCGCCGCATATCCGGCCCAAAAAGAACCGCAGTCGAAGCCGAAGTCGACAGGCTACTCGCAGCAGGTTTCATCAGAGAGATCAAGAAATCACAATGGGTGGCCAACCCCGTACTCGTAGAGAAGAAGCACACAGATATCCTTCGGATGTGCGTAGATTTACAGCACTCAATAAATGCTGTCCAAAGGATCACTTTCCACTACCTCGAATCGACCAGATCGTCGACTCCACCGCCGGGTGCGCTCGCTTGTCCTTCCTGGATGCTTACTCGGGTTACCACCAGATAAGGATGAAGGAAGAGGATGAAGAGAAAACGGCGTTCATAACCCCACTCGGGGTCTACTGCTACACCACAATGCCTTTCGGGCTCAAGAACGCAGGCGCAACCTACCAGCGCATGATGCAAGACTGCCTCAAGAAGCAAATTGGGCGAAACGTCCAGGTCTACGTAGATGACATCGTCATCACAACAAGGGAGGAAAACACACTACTCGATGACTTGCGAGAGACGTTCGCAAACCTCAAACGCTTCCACATCAAGCTCAACCCGAAGAAGTGCACGTTCGGCGTGCCAGCCGGGCAACTCCTCGGGTATCTAGTCTCAGCTCGAGGAATCGAGGCAGACCCGGAGAAAATACAGGCCATCTTGACGATGCAAAGGCCTTCAAAGCTCCATGACGTGCAAAAGTTGGCGGGTCGAGTAGCAGCACTCAGTCGATTCATCAGCAAGCTGGGAAAAAGCACTCCCGTTCTATCGACTGATGAAGAAAGCAGACAAATTCGAGTGGACGCAGAAGCCGAAGCAGCCTTCACGGACCTCAAGCGAGTCCTCACAAGCCCTCCAATCCTCGTCGCACCAAGGGAACGCGAGCCACTGTACCTATATGTCTCCGCAACTAACAGGGTGGTGAGCACCGTACTGGTAGTCGAACGAAGGGAGGAGGGACACGCCCAAAGCATACAACGTCCAGTCTATTACTTGAGTGAAGTGCTCTCCATATCAAAGCAGCGGTACCCGCACTATCAAAAGCTGGCCTACGCCGTGTTCATGTCCTCAAGGAAGCTGACGCATTACTTCTCCGAGCACCCGATCACTGTAATCAGCACCTCAGGGATCGGGGACATCCTCACAAACCCCAACGCAACTGGGCGAGTCGCAAAATGGCTCATCGAGCTAGCACCGAGACATCAAGTATGATTACCCGAAGGCCATCAAAGCACAAGTCTTACCTGACTTCCACACCGAGTGGATCGAAGCTCAGCTCCAGGAGCGCCAGATGTGTCCAACTCATGGACTATGTACTTTGACGGCTCGAAGAAAAACGAAGGCGCAGGCGCAGGTGTCATCCTCATATCACCAAAAGGCGACAAGCTCGCTATATCCTGCAATGGGATTCGAGTTCCCATCCAATAACGAAGCAGAGTACGAGGCCCTGATCCATGGCATGAGGATGGCCAAAGCCCTCGGTGCACTCGACTGATGATCTACGGTGACTCGAATCTTGTGGTGCAGCAAACAATGAAGGCCTGCGATGCAATCGCAGATAACATGATCGCCTACCGTGACCTGTACAACATCATGGAGGGCAGCTTCGAAGGCTGCGAGTTGCGGCACATAGGGCGTGAGAGCAATGAAGAAGCAGATAAGTTAGCCAACATTGGCGCGACCAAAGCACCAGTTCCACCTGGTGTCTTCTTCGAGCGCATCGAGCACAGGTCCATCAAGAAAAAACGAGCATCTCCTACATCAGCCGCACAGCCAAGAGCAAAGCACCTAGCACAGAGGACCCGCCAGTCGAGGTACTCCTCATCGAGCCAACTTGGACTCAACCTTTCCTCGCATACATACTCCGCGGCGAGGTACCTGAAGACATAACAGAGTCAAGACGTGTCACTCGACGATCTAAAGCATACACTGTCATCAACGGTGAACTATACAAACGCAGCATATCAGGTATGTTCCAACGTTGCATAGCATTTGAAGATGGCCAAGCCATCCTTCGTGATATTCATGCAGGTACCTGCGGGCATCATGCCAGCAGTCGATCACTCGTAGCCAAAGCCTTTCGCGCAGGCTTCTACTGGCCCACAGCACTCAAAGACGCGGAGGACATAGTCAAAAGGTGCATCGGCTGTCAAAAATTCGCCACAAAGCCGCACGCACCCGCATCGGCGTTGAAGACAATACCATTGGCCTGGCCCTTCGCCCAGTGGGGGCTCGATATGGTTGGGCCACTCAAAAAATCCTCCCATGGAGGGCATACTCACCTTCTGGTGGCGGTCGACAAGTTCACCAAGTGGATTGAAGCAGTCCCTATCACAAGTTCGACTGCCACTACAGCAGTCAATTTCATAAAATCCATCATATACCGCTTTGGTGTGCCAAGTAGCATCATCACTGATAACGGTACAAACTTCACGGCTGAAGAGTTCGATCCTTCTGCAAAGAGCAAGACATCACGCTCAATTATGCATCTGTGGCACACCCGCAATCCAATGGCCAAGTCGAAAAGGCCAATGGACTTGTGACGAGCGGAATCAAGAAACGCCTCCTGGTGCCACTCAAAAGGGCCGCGGGTGCTTGGGTCGAAGAACTCCCGTCTGTGCTATGGAGCTTACGCACAACTCCCAACGCTTCAACACAATTCACCCATTCTTCATGGTCTACGGCGCAGAGGCAATCCTGCCATCAGATGTAAGATTCAATGCACCAAGAGTCGAAGCATACAACGAAGAAGATGCAGATGAAGCACTCGAAGATGCAGTCGACTTGCTCGAAGAAGCACGCAACACGGCGCTAGCACGCACAGCTGTCTATCAGCAAGACCTCCGCAACTATCACAGCCGTCGACTGCGTACCAGATCCTTCGAGGTTGGCGACCTGGTACTTCGACTGAAGCAAAAGAAGGTGCACAAACTCGCTTCCCATGGGAAGGACCCTTCATCATCACCGAGGTCATTGGTGGTGGAGCATACAGACTGAAGCACGCGAAGACAGGCGAACTCTCGCATAATCCTTGGAACGTTGCGCAGCTGCGCCGTTTCTATGCTTAGATTGCTCAGTCGCACAATGTAATAGGCACATATGTCGGATGGCTGCAGGTTTCAGACGCGCTCTTTTCCTTACCAGGGTACCTAAGGGGACTGGAAGGTTTTTAATGAGGCGGCCTGCAGCTTAACATTCAAAAATGGAATATAATCAATGATTCCTCATATTTCTTCCTGCTTACTACTCGCATAACTTGTTCTCACAAAATTAGCCTCACCCGAGTATTCGGGGGCTGCGCTATCTCAAAAGCATGAGCTTCCGCTTCTTCACAACATCATACCCCAGCCGCACTCGAATACTCGGGGGCTGGGTCATAAAAATCATACATAAACAAAAAAGTTGCTCAACCCCACTCAATTATTCGGGAGTTGAGCCTAAAAGCATAAGTTGAAGCTTCAAGTACTGCAAAAATTCACAGCCTCACATGAATACTCGGGGGCTGTGCAATTTATGTTCCATACTCTAAAGTATTTCTATCAACCTCACTCGAATGCTCGGGGGCTGGATAGTCATAATTTTACAACAAGTTGCTTCATACACCCCGCTCAACAGGCTCGGGGGCTGCGGAGATGCGAATCCTTAGTTCATAAATACTCACAAGTGTTGCGTTTTACACTCTGGGGCCACCCCCTATGCATAAAAACCCTAATCTACAGGTTCATCCTTTGGCTGGGTCTACTTTGCTTCCTCCTTCAGTACCTGATGGATTAGGACCAGTGCATCCACCCGTGTCTCTTGGTAATGATCCTCCATTGGCACAGGACCACCACCTGGTAGGGGTGCGGGACCCATCGCAATCCACTTCAAGTCAAGGTGTGGAAGATGCGATCGCACAAAGGCAAGGGCAACGTTAGCTCGCTAACCAGTTGCTCGCGCACAAATTTCTTGATCGCCTTGCCTTTTCGAAATTTCTTCAGCAATGCAGCACGGCTCTGTGGTTGCTCATTCAGAGGAAACAAAGTTTCGTGGACTCGAAACAAAGCTAACCTGCAGCTCTCTAGTCGAATGGCAGTTCGCCACGCACGATCCAGAAGCTTTACCAGAATGGCACTCCTCGCCCTATCTGACCAAAAGGGGTGGGCAGCGTATTCCGCGCTACTCACTTGACCATCGAGTCGGTCCTGTAGCTACGCCTCCTCCTTCGACTGGTTAAAACAAACACCTATGGCAAAAATAATGCAAAACTGTTATCCCAGTCGACCTTTGAGTCGAGTCAGCAATTCAATTTCCATAAGAGCTTACATTCAAGCTGAAGGTTCACTTTCTCCAACTCTTCAAGCAAAAAGGCCTCCCGTTCCGTAGTTGGGGATGGCCTCGACTGCAACTCGGTATACGCCTCTTGTGTCTCCTTCAACTCGTCGCTCACCTTCGAAAGCATTTGCTTAAGGTAGTCCATAATTTTCTGGTCATTCACACTTCGCGACTTCGAGGAACCACCCACAACAGGGCCAGTTGATGCTTTAGAGGCTCGGTTCTATAGACAGAATAATTAAGGGCATAAGGAAGCATGAAGAGCTCAAGCAAAAGGCTCGGGGGCTGCGCCTCCCGATTACTGAAGTTCATATTTCATAAAAAGACAGATACGATGTCTGATAATTTACATATAGCAAAAGAAAAATGACGAAATCCCTAGACCTAGTCAACAAAGGGATCACTCGCTAAGTCGTCGACTTCTTGGAGGAAGCCTTCTTCGCCTGGACCCTGGCTGCCCTATCTTCAATAGTTGTTACAAGCTGTTGGGCATACTTTTTGGCGGCTTCCATCCAAGTGCCGAGCCCGACGGTTCTGCTGTCAGAACCCTGTGGGAACTTTGTCGTAGCTTTGTCAAAATCTGCCTCGACTCCGTGCGCGAGCAACATGAGAAAAGTAGTCTGAGCACCACTTACCATTTGCTCGTGACAGAAATCGGTGACGGCAGTCCCTTCAGGCTTGAACAGCTCTACCAGTTCAGCAAAGGAAGATGGAAGCTCTTCACCGGGGAAGAAGCTACCATGGAGGGCGCCCAAGGCACTCGCCGCCTGTGTCAGCATCTCCCCCGCTCTGCTGCTGGTAACCTCTGAGACAGCCACACTTTCATCGAGTGAGGTGTCAAGACTTTGCTTGCCAGGAGCAGTAGGGCCATCCATCACGCCTAGCGTAGCACGTGGACAGCATAATCAACACCATATTGCAGAAACCTCAAACATCTAAGGAACACAGCAAAAATTCGTACCAGTCAAAGTGGTGCTGGCGGCAGAAAGTCGACCAATTGCCGACTCCTCTCTAACCTCGGCTGCTTTCAGCCTCTTCTCCAGATCAGCCACTCGACGGGTGGCGTTGTTCATCTTTTCTTCCGCATCAACGGCAGCCTCTGCAAAACAAACATACATGGTCAATAGACTGCAGGAGGAATCAGCTTCAACAAGTGGTACTAGCATAATGAGACACGCACTCTTCGCAGCTTCGAGTTGCTGCTGCAGGGTGGCGGCTTCCGTCTCCTTGTGTACATATTTGGAGCCAGCTGCATTCAGTAGCTCCTGCACAAATGGCTACAACGCAATACGCGAAAGTTCAGAACAGGTCTATCAGGTCTATGAACAGCTTTAACACCCGCTAGTGATTCAACTATGATACAAAAGCACAAGCTTACATGATTCAAGAAGGAGGAAGTCGACGCAGGAACGCCTGTCGCTGCTGCCTCACCCTTGTCAACCGCAGCCTCAGGCTCAGATGGTGTAGCCGCGTCCGCAGCAGCTGGAGTCGCAGAGGTGGGCGGCTGCTCTGGTGGCAAACTCTGAGCAGTCGACGCCGCACTGCTCTTCTCCATCTGAGGTGGCGGTGGCAAATCCTCATCCGAGGACACACTGTTTCACACATGCTAAGTAAACAGCTTGGCAATGTTCATAAACCATCACAAGGCAAGTGCACATAATACTTACTCTTCAGTAAGGTCGACCATTCGTCCAGGGTTAAGCACACCCAGGCTCGGGCGTGATTTCTTCGGTGGCCGTGGGGGAAGCGAGCGAATCGGAGGAACCTGGAGTGGCGCCGTCATCGATTCTGTCTCGTCTCCCTCCCTTTCCTCCGAGTCAGCAGTATCTTCTTCCTCGCGCGACCGCTTCTGCTTGGCCTGCACCTGAGCATCGCTCTCATCAGCTTCTGGCGTGTGTGCGGTGGCGAGTGAGGTCACCTCATCATCAGAGTCCGCCTCGATTGGCTCATTGTCCGGCACTGGGCCGCTCTCTGGCAAGGGTGGCATCGACTCATACATTTTGTGTCCCTGCACACATAAACAGGAAAGGAATCAACATCACACATGCATAACATATCAATTGGCGTATAGTATCGACTGTTACCTCTAGTAGAGGGTTGCTGGTTTCATAAGGAGGCACAGGCGAGTTCATCTAGCAGGGATCTTCATCTGTCAATTTGGTAAGGCTTCTTACCAACTTCTCTGCTTCCGCATCAGAAAGCTCCACTGCGCGTGAGCGGGTTGGATCAGAAGCCCCACTGTATGCCCACATAGCATGTGCTCGGGCTCGGAGGGGTTGCACTCGCCTTTTGGCCATAATGGCTAGCAGATGGACGCTCGTAACCTCTCGACCAACAGTGGTCTGAAGCTTTAGCACCTTCTCCATCAGAATGTCAGCCTCTTCGGCTTTGACTCCGGTAGGCTGGGCGATCCAGGATGGCCTCTTCTTCACCATGGCGTCTGCGTCAAAGGAAGGCAACCCGAATGCTTGGGTGCCTATGGTCACATCCTTGATGTAGAACCACTTCTGGCGCCATCGTTGCACAGACTCCAGGAAGTTGATCTTGAAGTACTCGACGTCAGGTCGAGTCTGTACTCCAAAACCACCAGGTCCCTTGACGCTGTGCTGGCGCTTGACGTTGAACATGCGGCAAAACAGCCCGAAGTGGGGTGCAACGCCCAAGAAGCACTCGCAAAGGACGAAGAAACACGCAATGTGCAAAAACCCATTGGGCGTAAAATCGTGCAATTGCACTCCATAAACGTGCATCAGCGCACGAAGAAAGTTGTGAACAGGGAAGGAGAATCCCCTGTTCACAAAATCCACAAAACAGACCCGCTCATTGGGGCCTGGGCGTGGGATTACCTCGGCACCGGGAATGCAAACCTGCGAGGTGTCCTCAGGGATCAGCCCGTCGTTCCGCAGGCCGGTGAGCATCCTCTTGCTGCAGGAGGACTTGGTCCAGGCGCCCTTGTCCCTCTTCAAACCGCTGGCAGCGGCTCCAGCGGTGCTGTCTGCTGACGCGTTCGCGGCACTCCTGCCCCACCAGGTGGCAGGCTTCGTCATCGCAGTGGTGGGTTGCAGAAGATTTGCTATGAGGCTATGGCGATGCGTAAGGAGGAAGAAGAGGCAGCGGCGGCGGAGAGCAAATGGCAAGTAAAAAGTACTATTTACTCCGCCGCACCCTTTTAACCACAACGCAAAAGAATCCGCACCGTGGACGCGAGATCGTGGGCAAAGTAGCAAATCTAGCCGGACACGTGGCAGCCGTGGAGGGCAACCGTCACCGGCCACTCCACCCACTACGCACGGGAATCTAGGAACTGCCATCATAGCCTCGGAGAAATCGTGGCTGAACGGTCAAATCCAGTCCAAACGGCTCCACAGTGGGCCCACATATGTGTCATGTCCCATCCATCGCAGCATAGCGCACGCCACCGCGTGTCAGGTAGTGCAGTCGCCATAAAACGTCATCCCATACGTCATTGCAAGAGACTTGTTCAGAAAAGATTTCGGGTTCGCCCAATGCATATTAATCACTCGATTGTTTTCGAGTGTATGGTCACACGACTGTGTCTTCGATCAAAGACATGTTACTCCCATCGGGAGCATATCAAAAAAAAAATCTTCGACTAAGCGTGTATAGGATAAAAATGATTTGAGATTATCCTCCATTGCAAGCAATAAAGCTCAATCTCGGGGGCTACTCCCATCGGGAGCGCTGTCGCGCACCCGATAGAATAACGTCAAAAGGTCAGTCGACAAAAGAATCGACTCAGTTCATATACAAAATCATACTCGAAACATTCCCGAGTTGCGTCCGTCGCAAACACCTCGGATGATGCACGCACAGTGCAAAGGTAAGACCCGCCGAACTTTCGAGCTGGGCTAAGAACCGTTCCAGCAACGTCAATCCTTATACTTTTCGTGTCAGCAGACATGAGGAAAAATCCTGACGGACGCGTTGGGTAAAATTCAAAGTTATACTACAGATCGACTTAGTAAGACCTCCGCGGCCTAGTCGAATCTGACCAGTTTGTTCCAGATTCGAGTCCGGGGACTCGAGTTTGATTGAAAGGTAGTAAGGTTTTACCCGAATGTGTAGTTAACCAGTCTCGATCCGTCGAGTGTACTGGGCTTGCTAAGCTATTCATACAGGAATTCCAATTATAATATACAGAATACAAAGCATATGACGTGCACTTACGAACGAGTCCATGCCCGATTCTTTGAGTCAGACAAGTACTCGGGGGCTACTGACAAGGGTATACATCTCGGGTACCCTACCGTGAGGGTACCTGGTGCACGTGACGACTAAGTCCCAATAGCGAAGAGACTACTCGAAGCCCAAGAAAAGAGGCCCAAGAAGATGGAGTACCCTCCAAGATTAGACATAGGCATAGTCGGTTTAGACTTTCCTTACGTGTAAGCTAGATCGGTTACGAACTCCTGAGACACAGCCTATTTAAAGGCTGGGAGGGGTGCCGATCTGGGGACAAGCCATACTCGAACCACCAAAAGCCCTAGCGAGATCGATACCTCGCCAGAGCTCCCCTGTAATCGCATAATCCACACAATCAATACCAGACAAGCAGGAAGTAGGGTCTTTACCTCCACCCGAGGGGCCTGAACCTGGGTAAATCTTTGTCTCTGCTTGTCAGCCGACGAAACTACTAGTACTACCACGTTCTCTCCCCATAATCTCAACCCTAGGTCCTTAACTATGGGATTTGATGAGTGTACCCCTCGTCACAGTGAGCCCCATCATCTTCATGCGCCATAGGCAAGCATGTTGGTTGTAGACTCGAAACCCTAACGAAACCTCACTCCTCGTATGACGAACCTGCAACGGTGAGTTACAGCCCAAAATCACTGGGTCAGCACAATTGAATTGTGATGGCAAATGACACCTATGTGGAATATAAGTGGCAACCTATCTTCTACATGAATATCTGGCTGAGTGGAGTTATGGCTAGCCTTCGCAAAGCTGATTTTATCCTATATCTTGAAAAGACATTTTCTCATTTTTGAAAACAATTCGGTACCGTTGATAGAAATTAGTGAACCTCCTTCCCATGTTCATCCTTCAAATTTTATTTAACAAACTGGCATGATGAGGTAACTCCATCAGTTCCTTGTCCATCTACTCAAAATGTCCGTAACCAGGGACACGGCTAAGATCTTAGTTTTGTGAACTCTCGAGAGTGTGTGCACTTTCCCCACTAGACCCAATCAACCCAAACTTCCTAAGCACTCATTCAGTGCGAAGGAAAGGAGAAAATTGAGACGAGATCTTTCAGAAGTATTCCCCCTTTCTAACGGACTCGTTCCCAGAATCCTCCCACTGTCCGCCAGGCCGGTTTCATACAACCTACTTTATCAAGCCAGAGCCCATATTAACTAGTGGCTGAACTGGAAGCTAATCTAAACATGGAGTGACTTTGAAACCTCTTTGTTCCTGGGTGGCCATCCACAAGTGTACTACCTCAGGTAAAAACCACCACGTACCATGGCCCCAAGTATATTAGAAACTACCTTAGGTGATAACCACCATGGACGTAGCCCTGAGGTGCCACTCAACTTTATACCAACCAAGCAATTTATCTATCCACCTAGGTATTTCATTAAGCTTAGTAGATTTGTACTACCTCAGGTGATAACCACCACATACCATGGCCCCAACTACCTTAGGTGATAACCACCATGAACATGGTCCTGAGAAGCCACTTAACTGATTGTAAAACTTTCATCAATTGCATAACTAAGCAAGTCTACCCGGTTTGTTGGCTGCTAACTATAGAATATGAAGGATGGCTACACACTACGTAGGATTTATAGCATAGCATAATATAGTACCCATAAATAAACCTAACATGCATACTACTGAAAACACTAAATGCATAATAGTAAAATAGTAGGACTTTTATGGGGTGTCACTTGCCTTTTGAAAGTTGTCGTTGCTCACACACTCTTTCTCAACGAACAGAGTTCCTTTCCGTTTAATCTATACGTTGAAAGAAAATAACAATCAACAAATAATGCAACATGCACATAACATATAAAAGCAAACAACACAACAATGTGGTCATTACAAAATTGTTTATATTATTTCATTTCTGCTCAAGGCTTATCACATAATTCAATTCACAAAAGAATTAATGTGATTTGACTTAGGGTTTGCCATTTGATGTCAAGGGATGGTCTGCATTCAAATTTGAACATCTCAAATTTTAATAGGTTGAAGTGGTGTTCCAAAGGTTCCAATCGTTGGTCTTGATCAAAAGGATCACAATAGGATTTTGTCAAAAGGGGTTTATAAAATTTTCAAACCATGTTTGAAATTTAATAACATCAAAATGTTTTAACTCAAGTTCACAAGTTATCAAAGTTTATTCTTAGTTTCTCTGGACTGAGAATGATTTTAGTGACA
Source organism: Poa pratensis (assembly GCA_947311845.1). Lineage (NCBI taxonomy): Eukaryota > Viridiplantae > Streptophyta > Magnoliopsida > Poales > Poaceae > Poa > Poa pratensis. Next base: position 60,427,385 of record CAMZMU010000057.1, on the reverse strand, counting down.
TTTTGCAAAAAAGTTCACCTTAACTATATTTATAGGATTCATGTTATATGCAAATTACACCAATTGAGTCTCTGATTTATAAAACAACATAAAATTGTTAAAAAAAATTTCTAACAGTTCAAAGGTTTCTAAAAATATTTTATTTGCCTTTTTAGGATTTATGAATTTGAATCTATGTCAAATTTACTCAAATCTCTCATTTGAAATTTGAATACATTTGAACCAGGCAAGATTTGAAAACTAACAATGTCAAAATATTCTACATGTCAAGGGCTTTCCAATGGTATAAAGTTTGTCAAATTTGGACTTGTGGTTAAAAAGATATGATGGTTTGAAGTTCCAGGGGCTTTTCTGCAATTCTGCCTTTTAAATCTATTCGGTATAAAATCCAGAAAAGACTAGGCCACGTGGCGGATTTTGATTGGCTGGGCTCAGGCTCGGCTTTGGCTTGGCTTAGCCGCGGCTCGGCTTGGGCTCGGCTGGATCTAATCTGGGCCGTACATGCGTGATCGAACGACGCAGAGGAGGTGGCCATTACCTGGCAGCGTGTTTCACCGGAAAATGGAGAAGACGACGGCGCTGGGCTCGGGCGTGGACGATGCGGTTGCTCCGGTGGTGCTCCTGGCACGGAAAGGGTACGGGGATGCGCGGCGCGGCACAGGGAGGAAGATGGTGGCCACGGCGGTGTGTTCCACTTTCGGAAACGGCGATGGAGCGATGTCGAAGGCGTGGCGGCTTCGGCGACCAAGCTTCGCTCGATTTTCTGCACCCAAAAATTTGTACAAGGGGTTAGGGGGGTGCGCCGTAGCATCAGGCCTGGACAGTGGCTCACCTTGCCGGAATCGTGCTCGAGGTGGCGACGGCAGTGCATACTCCGCCGAGTAATTCTGGCAGCCTGGCGGCCAGATTCGACGAGTAGGTAGAGGGGAAATGACAAGGGGGTGGTGGGGGATTTAAGGAGGACGGAGGTGGTGCCGTTCGAGCTCTAGAGAGAGTGGGGCGAGTGGAGATCGTGCGCGGCGTGCACGGGATCGTGGCCGGTGGTTGAAGATGAACCTGACGTGTGGGGTCCGCTTGTCAGTGACACGTGTGGAAGAAGGCCGTGGGCGGGCTGGTGCTGGGCTTCTGCTGACTTGCTAGGCGGGTCTCAGCCCATTTGGCTTGTCCTCCTTTTTTTTGCTCTTCTCTTTTTCCTTTTCTGTTTTATTACTTGAACTTCAATTCTTGACTACAACTTGAATTAAATTCTTTTCAGAAGAATATTAAATATTTCTAGAGATCTCATTTGAAATACATATTTCTTACAGCATTTTCATCAAAATATATTTGAATTTTGTTATCAATATTCAAATATTTATAGGGTTCTTTCATGAAATATTCTAAAATGGGGTTTTATAAACTTCATCTCAAATAACTTTCCAGAGAATATTATGAGTAATATTATGTAACATAAAATTTAATGAACTCATTTTCATAATAAAATAAGTTATGAAAATCATTTTATGTTTTAATAATCGATACAATACTTTTGGTTTTTTTTATATGTTTGTTTCAAGATATAAAATATCCAGGCTAAAATATTAAATATTAACGTCACATAATAATTTATAAAACCAAAATTTTAAATCAAAACATTTTATGAATTTTTCTTTAAATAATGTAAAACAATTTGTACAAAATGTTTTAGGGTTTATTAAACACCCAAATGTAATATTTTCATATTCATCTTCAATTTCAGATGGATTTATTTTATCCAAAACAAAAGTTTTCAAATTTTAGTGATTTTTAAACATTCCAAATTTTTGGGATGTTACACAACCTTTTAAGTTTCTCAATCGCAGGAATGCACCTAAGTTTAAAAGGTGTATCAAAACAGGTTATTATCTACAAAGGTTTTGCAAAACAAAAAGATTTTTTCATAATAAAATATGGGTTCAAGTTTTAATAAAACTACCAGAACTCTCACTCAAAATGAATATCCCTCTCTTCGTTTTAGTGATTACATGATCCTCATCCGATATATTATCCCCGATCGTCACGGCCGATAGCATAGATTTAAAGGTAGACATCGATATGTCAATCACAACAACTATGTGACTCGTGCTTAAAGTTTCGGTCACTGTGTTCCAAGGCCATGTATATACATGCTAGGCTCGCCATTATAACCTATAGCGTATTGCTTGTGCAACGTGGCTTACACCCACGTTATGCGAACGCAGATACGTCTGACACCCGATCGTCACGGCCTGCCTCGTAACGGAGAACTTTCCGTGGTGCATGCTATAGGAGAACACTACATGGTTTTAGGAGGGATCATCTTATATTTCTACCGCCGTGTAACTAATATATAAAACTATATATATACACAATATAAGATGCACTCAATCTACATAACATCTAAAATGAAATGTAATGCGACATGATATGTTCTTGCGCCGATGGTCTCCTTCGCGCCCACAGTTTATAAACAATTTAACAAACCTACCTTGACCATATCACATTGCCTTTGCAAAATAAAGTTAGACGCTTTCTACTTTAACTTTTGCATGTTTTACGTGGCTGCTACGGCTTTCGTAAAGGAACCGTTTCTAACCTACGAACAAGCACAACAGCGATTAAATAATTGTCTCTAATACACCCCTTTTAGGGCCGTCCATTGTAAATGCAATATCAACTATTGTAATAGATACAGACACCCGCTAGCCACGTATACGGTACAAGCCGAATGTCAGGTGTGGAACCAGTCTCGCGTAAGAGTACGCGTAAAGTCGGTCCGGGCCGCTTCATCGAACAATGCCGTGATATAAACAAGTACACGCTAGAGAGTAACAAATATAGAATCGATGCCCACATTCAACATGTGTACTAAAAACCGTACAGATATATCTACGCATAGATCGGCTCTGATACCACTGAAAGGAATCGTAGGCAGAAAACAAAAAATTTCCTAGCAACGATAACCATAAACTAGCCAAGATCTATTACTATGCAGATATACCGTAACAGAGGGGATCGATGTACATACCCTCGTAGACCGAAATCGGGGATTAAGCTCCCGCACAAGCGTTGATGATGAAGCCGACGTAGCTGACCTCAACGTCGTGTAGAGGAAGAAGACAACTTCCAGTGCCACACGAGTAGCATCTCACAGTTCCACACACGTACGGTGTAGATGACGACCTCCGGACTCCAGATCCAGCAGAGCAGCGGAAGTGGAAGATTGGATCTAGCAGCACGGCGGTGCGCGTATAGTGGAGAGACTTCCCTCCTCGTACGCAGTTCCAGAAACGAAACCACGCTCAAGGTAGGAGAGAAGAAGAAGGAGATGAGTTGGATGAATTTCTAAGGCATAGGGCACCTCCTTATATAGGTGGAGGAGGGTTGCCTGCCTTGGTGGCTTGGCGGTGTGGGACTATTCCCACACCAGTCGCATCACCAAGGGGTGCGCCGGCCCTAGGTGGGCCCCAAGTGGCCCACCTAGGCCGGCCTCCTTCCCCCATTTCCCAAATGGGGTTTTCCCCTAATGGGCCTCTAAGACCCATTTAGGTTTAATGCCTTATTAAATTGGAATTTAATTAAATAAAAATATATTTAATCACTAATAACACTTATTAATATTAAATATATATTATTTAATTCATTCGAGCTCCGAAACATATTTCGTTGCCTCCGATCATCATCGGACATGTCCCGGAACGCTTCCGGAGTCTCCGGTTTCTTTCTCTCTTATATCCAATCTAATCGTCACCTACCCTTAAGTGTGTTACCCTACGGTTCGGGATCACACAGACATGAACGAGACATGTTCTCCGATCAATGACTAACAGCGGGATCTAGATACCCATGATAGTCCCTGTGTGTCCACGAAAATCTTTTATCGTTCGAACCTTTAGACGTACAGTCTCAACCTTTTGCCTAGCGATACTTAGATTGCCCGAGCATCGTTCTCCGGTATCATGATTACTGAGCATGATCCCGTTGTTGACAAATCTATCTTTACTCGTCTGTGATATTACATCCCCGTGACCTAGTCACATGATTGCAAGCTCATTGATGTAATCTCACTGACTGGGCCCAGAGTATCTATCCTGCTATGTGGATTGGCAAATCCTGCTCTTGATCACTCGCCTCCACTGCTTCCTTCGGATACCCAAAAGTGTCACCTTTATTGTCACGCTATATAAGACATGCCGTTTGATGCAATCAAAGCACCTTCCAGAAGCAGCGATTTTATATGACCTCACAGTCGAAGGTATGAGCACTACGTTTATATATCTTTTGGGTATGTCCATCACATCATTCACCTAACGACATGACTCCGTTGTCAACCGATGTAATTATCCATGATCAGGAAATCTTGATCATCTGTTGCCCAACGGACTAGTTAAATAGAGGCTACTAGGGACCTGATTGTTTACATACCACACGTTTATTAATGTTTCCGCGTAATACAGTTATAGCATGGTACAAAAACGTATTATGAACAATTGAGATATGACAAATAAAATCACTTTATTAATTGCTTCTAGGGCATATCTCCTTCAAGCACCTTCTTTCACGCAGGTGTCGAACATGATTAGTTCGTCGGATGTTACTCCACAGAGTTGGTAGTTGCAGAAGGCGATGTCTCGGAGACCCTGATAACAGTTGGCGACATACCCTTGCATCGTCCAGCCGCTATCATGGCTACTAACTCTGCGAAGGGCAATCTCCCATGAGGTCATCGCGGCGATAATGCAGTCGCGCGAGGAAGGGTCCATGGAGCAGATGACTTTCCGAATGAAGAGACGGTCGGTGGTCAGTACCACCCTAGCCTTGGAGAAGAGGTTCACCATGAGCAGCTCGTCGGAGCCAGACACGGTGGTGATCCAGCCGCCCTCGTAGGACCCGATAAGCCGGTTGCCCACGGGAACCATGGGAGCGGTACACGCAGGACACTGCCATCCACCGGACTGTACGCCCGCACCTCCATGTCGCGTTTGCCATCACCTGTGGACAAGAGCAGCAGCGGCAGAGCTGGCGGCCGCGGGTGCCACGTAGCGATGTCGCGCCAAGGCGTGCAGACGGTGGCGAAGCGCGCACGATGGTACGGGGAGAAGCACCTTAGGTAGACGAGGGAGAGGAGGTCGGCGGGGAGGTCTGACCACCGCCTTTTTCGACTCCACCGTGAGCGGCCATTGCTAGCTAGGTTTTGGATCGTTGCGGCGAGCGAGGATGGTTGATTGGATCTGGTTGCGGCGAGCAAGTACTGTTCAGTTCCGTGCCGGCCTGCTCGGTAGGTCTGTTTGGCCTGTAAATATACGATTTTTCCCCTGGCAAAGCGAGTTGTCCTTCACTCATTTACTCGTGGGTGCGTGCTATACTTGAGCGACCATTGCTGAATAATAGTACTTCCTCCGTCCATAAAAGGATGTCTCAACTTTTTCTAAATTTGGATGTATCTACACACTAAAGTATGTCTACATACATACAAAGCTAGAAAAAATTGAGACATTCTTTTGTGAACGGAGGGAGTAGTACATATATATTTCCTTTCAGATTACAAGGAATACACGCGGACACATAAGTTCTGGCAACATCACATCACACAAACGTACTCACACAAAAGCATAGTAACTCCTAAGCACATTGCTACGGTGATGAAGATATTTTTATTTTTATTTTCCCGATCCTCGCTAAGTTATGCTTTTTATAACTGAATTTGGAATTCTAAATATTCTATATTGTACTAGTACAATGCCCGTGCGTTGCCACGGTCTCATAAAATTCCATTGTACTATTTGTTTCAGGAAAAAATGTACGAACTGCAGCAGCTTCACCAAATAGGCTAGAGGAAGTAAACTACCAAGATATCCATAAATGCAAATGGACAATCAACTCCATAAGTACTGACATGGACAGAAGCGGAAAGTACCTTTGAAAAGAACAATAGATTTGCACCCTACAGAGTTATTTTATCAGGCAGTAAGCAGGCTGTCTACTACTCTAATAACGTGCACATTAGAGAAGGAATGTTGGCTGCAACTGCTAGAACATGAACAACTTGGTTCTCCCTTGCATGTAGCCACACTTGGTTCTCACTTGCATGTAGCCACAACTTGATTACCTGTCCAATACTCTGAATAAAAAGAATCACCTTATTAGCTAAAGTGATCAGAATGCAGAGTGTAGAGAATCAGCAAAGTCTCTGTACGTATAAGTTCAGAGAACAAGTAAACAACCATGGTCTAGTAGAAATGCAAACGGACAATCAACTGCATAAGTACTGACATGGGCAGAACCACAAAATACCTTTGGAAAGAACAATAGTTTTGCACCACGAGTCATTTTATCAAGCAGTAAACAGGCAGTCTACTAACCTGCACATTAGAAAAAGAATGTTGGCCGGCTGCAACTGCTAAACATGCTAACCTGGATGTAGTCATACATGGTTTGTCCAATACTCTTAATAAAAAATCACATTATTAGTAAAGTAATCACAATGACAAAATTAGCGAATCATCAAAGTCTCTGTCGATATAAGTTCAGAGAACACGTGTAAGCTTCATATTTTAGTATTGCTTAGCTATCACCCAATGGTCGAAGAACCCAAACTCTGGACCTGACATAAAGGCTTGTTGAAGGTGATCCAGATCGAAAGCCATTCATGTATTCTGACCTACTCTACAGTTTTGCTCTGAATGAATTAGAGAATCTAATTGGATTTGGGCTCTCAAAATCATTCCAGCTATTAGAGCGGGCTATTAGTGTGTGAAGGTGATTGACTTTAGAATCAGGACCGCTGATACTTTCCTGGCACGGAAACCATTCTAAGTGAGAAAACAAAGGTTAATGAATCTACAAGAAGAAAAAGAACTTACATATCTAGAACTGGAATGCCAACAATAACCTATACCTTGGTCAAGGAACTGCTGAGTATCACTAACTCTCGTATTCTAATAGAATTGGTGTAGCGAATTAAACGGTTTACTTATACCAACCATGCTCGAGGACAATAGAAAAAACTCTGCCACTAAACTCTCTTATGTCATAAGAACATGCAACGATAAGTCGAAAGCTAAGAATACCACAACTAAAGCGTTGTCATCGAAGAAGCCAATTCCTTCAAACACGTGAAACAGAATTAGCCAACGCAAAACATAAGCTAATGACAGCTGGTATATATATACAGTCTCAGATTCAAAGCAAATAATTAGAACCTTCCCACGGCAAACTGCAAGAAAAGCAACTTCTCCTTTAGCACATTGAGGTGACGAATTGTATTTTGGAGGGGAAGTTTCCAACGACTGCAATATAGCATCCTCAAGTTTCTCAGTGCTTCCCCTCGGCTCTATGCACATGATAAGTGTTGAAATCTGAGCAATCTACAAGCAGTTTAGTTCCATTCAAACAAAGCATTTACATCTAATGAAGGAACCACAAGAAAGCAATCACAATGTAGGCATCCACGTGTACCTGAACCAGCGTGTCCCCAACCTTCGATTCTGTACATAGATTGACCGAACGGTGCTTCAGGCAGGCGGGCGTCCGCAAGATCTGAAATATATGTCTGCCCCGTTGGTATTTTCAGCGATTTGCTTAACGGACGCATAATTAGCAAAAGTGCCTAGCGGATTGTCGGCAACCCGGTCCGCCTACATCCCCATTCAGGAAGGGAAAAAATGGGCATCTCAGATTGGATCGATAAATCAAGCAAGCATGAGAAGGATGGGTTGTGCACGTACTAACCTGAACCAGCGTCACGAGCCGTGTATTCCTAGGGTCCTGGAGCTCCATGTCTTCCTGAGGTCCATGTCTCTGCTTCACTTTGGCTCAAAGTTACGATTCAGCGACGGGCCCAGTGCCTGTACCGCGCGAATTCGGCTCACTCGCCTCCTTCCACCTTGCCGGATCCATCCCTCTCTCACCAGACACCACAAAATTTCTAATGGCAATCCCGGGAAGAATGACGGAGGAAAGGATCTTGGGGAAGGTACCATAGCAAACGGGATGCCGCTGGATGCTCTGCCACCCCTGCCGCTGCTCTCATCCGGTGCTGCTCCCTCCGCTCCATTGTAAGGGCTGAGGCAGGAGCACTGCAGCAGCGGCGCGTCAATCTGCGTCAAGCCACACCAGCAGCATCAACAACACCACCGCACCGCACCACACCGCACCGCACCGCACCACACCCCCAACATACCAGGAGGTCAAATCGGTGTAGGCAACGCCCGATTTTGCACCAGGGCACCGTCCCGCTGGCATCGAGGCTGAAGTGGAAGAGAGGAGGCCATGGCGGTGGGATGGAGCAGGAGGTCAAGCAGAGGCTCGAGGTGAGGTCGTGAGGTCGTGGTCGTGGTGAGATCCAGGAAAGGCAGTGGTGATGGGGAGCGGGAAGAGAAGAGCGAGCAGGAGCAGCCATGGCGGCCGGAGCAGAGGAGCAGTGGCGAGCTAGGGTTAGGGGTTACGGAGGCGACCAACGAGGGGTCGTAGGAGGCGGACCATCGGTGGAATCGGGGTGGGGGAGAGTGGCACAGCAGCGCCGGAGAGCGGCGGCAGAGGGAGAGGCCGGCGACGGCCGGAGCATGGCGTGGCGGCGGCGACGGAATCTTTTTTTTTTTTTTTGAAAGGGCCGGCGACGGAGGAAGGGGAACGAGAGAGAGTCAGCACCTAGAATAAAACGAACGGGTACGACTTACGGGTGGCATGGTGGGTAATTTGTGATTTCGTGGGAGGGCAAAATCGGAAATAAAAATGACGTACCAACCATCACCTGAAGCCATATTATATAGTAGAGAAGAGATATGTTAGTTCAACTCCTATAAGATTTCAACCTCGTTTGCTATATAATGTTTAGGAACTAAACATAGACACGGTGAGTCTATGTCGTCCAGTCAAATCGGTTTAGGTTGTACATATACTACTATAATAAAGATGGAAGGATTCTAATTTTCTCCTTTTTTTGCCTTTTTCTAGCCTCTCGTTGCTTGACACGTATGTACCCTGCTGTTACGTGGCTTTGTTCTATTGGCTGGAGTCTTTTGCCTTGTGGTATTTGACTTCTTCTTCCTTCTTTTCTTTCCCTTCCCGTTTGGTCAGCCGGTTGCCTTTGTTTCAGTTTTTTCCTCTTCCTACGATCAATTTTGACTTCCCTGACCAGCTCACCACACATGCATTGTTTTTTTTCTTTTTTCTCAGCCGGTCATGCATGGTTGGCTTCCGGTGGTTTTCCTATTTTTCTATTTTTGACCGGTCATGAGATGGCCATCCGTTGTTCCTTCTTTTCTCAGCCGGTCATCAGGTGCCTTCCCGGTGGTTTTTTTTTTTTGTTTTCTTAAAAAAAGATATGCATGCACCTTGACTCCTTGACTTCTTGGACAAACTTGGCTTCCAAGTTTTGTACCTTTGGCTTATACGGCTGGGTTGTTTGTCCTTTTTTCTTGGTTGATGAAACTTGGCCCTTGCGTTTCCTGTTTGCTTGGCCATTAAGCTGCTTGTCTTGTTATTTTATGCTTACATATATGTGAACCATACTTCTTTTTTCCGTTTTCCCCGCCATGGCTGACCAATTCATCTCTACTGATCTTCCGGTTACATCCGCTGATCGACGTCGTAGGGATATTCGTTTAGGCAAGCGTCCCGTGATGGACGGAGGTTGGTCTTTTTTTCATTTTTTGTTCTTCCTGGATGTACAGACCATGGCATGGGATTGAAATTGATTTTTTTTTTCGGTCTACATATTTCTTCTCATCTGGTCTGATGGCTGGTAGTCCACTCGCGCCTCCTATGATTGAGGGCAGTTCTGTGTCTACAATCCATACATGTCTGTTGTGGTGTTCCTGCTGAAATTATGATTTTGAAGTTCCTGTCTTGACTTTGTTAGTTTTTGTTCTTGGCGTCGACTATATGTGATTGATTTTTTTATTTTCTTAGGCTCGTCGTATGGTTTGCCTTCGGTGCTCCGGGGTTCTGCTCCTTTGGGGGCGCGCATGGCAGGAGTTGGCACTGACATGGTAGGATCACTTCTACGTCCTCATTCTTTTGATGCGCCTTCGAGTGGAGGTTCCGTTGGGGCAGACTCTTCTGCTTATTTTTCTGCACCAGCATACTGTCCTGCTGCTTACACGCTCATTCCCCTGTTGCGGCAGCCTGACATGTTGGTTCCCATACCGCGACAGCTTCTCTTGATGGTTCTTTGGCCGCGCCAGCTTTGCGTGATGGTTCTCCAGCCGTGGTTGTTTCATTGGTGCCCTGGATTGCTACTCCTTTGGGTACGTGCCACTGTTTTCCTACTGCCTTGACCTTTTGGTTGGGTTATGTGATTATTCTTCTCCTTGGCTACCATTTGTTTCCTTTTTGGATTTATTTCTTCTCTTGGTTGACTGAGCTTTTGTTCGCTTTTCCTTCCAGGTAATTTCTGATTTGCCAGCTGTATCTCCTATGCGAGCAACCGACGTAAGGGCTGTTTGGTAAAGGCTTATCGTTCTTCAGTTAAGAGAGGTCAGTGTTTATCCGCTGTGGCAGGGTCACCAGCATATTTTTCTGCCTCGAACGCACACATTTCTTTACTGCAGTGACACATGATACATATTTATTTCTTTGTTGCGGCTTCTATGTATGCAGATTCATCTGTTGGTTACCGCTTGACGACGGCGTTCTGGCCTGCAACCTTTTCAGGTATGTGTTTCTACCTTTTAAATTGATTGTTGTATTATGTGTCTTTTTTGGATGTTTGAACTTCTGTTTCGCTCCATGTTTTTTGCCGATTTGTCTGTGGTTTATCTGTGTGCTACGATCAACCGACGTAAACGATGGTCATGAAAGTCTATCGTATGTCCGTGAAGAGAGGCTACTATTTCTAAATTTTGATTTGTTATCTCTCTAGATTTTTTTTTTCATTTTATGTGCATAATTGTTTCCCCACTGGTTATTTATATTTTTTGGATGCACCATTCTTTTGTTCTTATCCCTTTCTTTGGTAAACTTGGCCTCTACGTTTCCTGTTTTGTTTATAGCTCTTTTTATCGCAGCCAGTCATGAGTTGGTCTTCTGATAGTTATCTTATTTTATTATGGTATATGAACTATCTTTTTAATTTGTTCTTATCTTCCTCTGCGAAGCTTGGCCCCTAAGTTTATCATTTTGTTTATTTGGCAGGTTTTTATTTTATGTAGCAAACTTGGCCTCTACGTTTGGTCTCCTCACTCATATATATTTCTTTTTTCCCATTTAGGAAGTTTAGCCTCTACGTTTAGTCTCCTCCCTCATTTTTTTCCCCGTAAAGTTTGGCCCCTATCTTCTTTATTTTGCCTATACGTTCGTCGTCTGGTTTTTTTTCTTTTACGACGGCTAATGATTTCTTGTTCCGTTCTTCATGCGGTGCTCTTACTGGTCGTCGGCGTTTAGAGACCTGTTTCGGCAAGCGTCCAGTTATGGAGCGAGGTTCGTATTTTTCATTTTGTCTATGTCTATAGTAGTACATGATGGTTATGATCGTTTTGTTTGATGTACAAATGACTCTTTTTTTGGGGTCCGATGGTTCCGGTTCAGTGACCGCGACGACCATGCGTGTGTGGTGGCAGCGGCGACAGCGTATTAGGAGGAGGGTTGCTGGCTCCTGTGTCGCGTAAAAACGACGAGGCCAACCGTGGCCGCGCAGTGAAGGAGCGGGTCGGGGGTGCTGCAGCTGTACTAGGACGTGGCGGGACAAGGAGTGATCGGCGTCGGCGACAACCAAAACAGGGAGGAGCGCGGGCTGCCGGGGCGGGTGTTCCACGTGCGTGCGCCGGAGTTGACACCGAACATGCAGTTCTACGGCACCAGCGAGCTCTAGCTGCCGTTCCCGAGTCTTCCTCTGCCAGCTGATTCTACGACTCCAGCGGCCGAATTCCACGCGACAAGGACACCATGCATAACAGCTCTCAGTTCATCGCCGCTTGTTCTAAAGGACTCCAGCAAGCTGAGCTCCAAGCGCCATCAACATGATCGGTTTCTGAGCCTGTTCAAGACGGTGGAGCCAAGGTGGCAATCAGGGGCAGCACGCTCTGCAGGGGCAATAGCACGTGCTGAAGGTGGTTCCTGAGCCTATACAAGACGCTGGGACTCAACGTGCCCACCATGTCGGACGCATTGTGGAGCAGGTGAGGTGCCTAGTGGAGCCGTGGAGGTGTACATGGGTGAGGATCTCGGCATCACGGTGGTGGGTCACAGCCTCTGCGCGTCACTGGCCGCCAACGCAGGGAGTACATGCATGTACCGATGCGGATGGAGTCCATGGCCGTGGCGTGCCTCGGCCCTCAGCTGCCCCAAGACCGGCAACCGCGTGTTCGCGGACAGGCTGCGGCACGAGCTTGGGGTGAAAGTGCTGCACACGGAACACCGGCGACATGGTGAATCGTGTCCACGGGCTCGCGACGTCGATGCTGATCACCGAGGGGTACGCTCACGCAGGCGGCGCGGAGCTGGTGCTGGACAGTCGTGGCTCGCCGTGCCTGTGCCCGGACGCGAGGCCGTCGTGCTGCCACGACCTGGAGGCGTACCTGCATCGGGGCCGGCCGGCCGTTCCGAACCGACGCGAGCCGCAGCGTGGCGTGGCTGCTGACATGGAGCGCGCGAGGGTGCGCGGGTTCGGACCGGCCATGACCAAAACGGCGCCAGCGACAGGCAGTGCGGCTACCTGACTAGCTCCAGATAATGCTAGCTGAGCTGATCGCACCGTGCCGCGGAACCTATGTGTGAATGTGTGATGCACCTGGATGCATTCCCGTGTCAGGCAAGAAAAAGGTTAACGAGACTACGAACATAACCTGCAAGGCTGCAACAAACGTGTCTCCTGATGGGCAAACTTTTGTGTAGAACGAATTCAGTATTTTTTTAAATTTAACCCACGCTAGAAATGGCCAGGGATACCAAGATATTTCTGACGCACTGGGGGAAGGTACTCTACAGTCTACAGGAAAAAAAATTGGGTGTGCAGTATGTGATTCATTCAAAAATTATATGGTTCAGTGCTTCATTCAAGAATCATGTGATTCAAAAATATCAAGATGGCATGGCAATTCTGTCGACAGTTTGGTCCACCTGATATTTTTAGTACCTTCATGTTTGGTCCACCTGATCTTTTTAGTACCTTCATGCGCAATCCAAAATGGCAAAGAGATTGTCGATGCTCTAAAGTAAGTTATTCGCTTATAATGACTTCCAAGGTACAAAATTAACAGATACACGTTGTTTATATTCTAGGAAATAGGGCAAGTGCAAAATAGACGCATACAAATGATGCATATTCTTCATGTCTCCTAAATTTAAATTCCTAATAAATTCTTTCAAGAAATATTTCTTACCATCTATTTGTTCTTGGTAGAACCAATGTATTCAACACGTCGTCTATACAAAATGTATTTAAGAATTAAGCATAGCCTATACACCATAAAAACAGATTTTTGTCTTCACTGAACTAATGGTACTGTGGGCTCATATATGAAGGAGGTGAAGTTAGCTCGCAAATTGTTCTCCGCAAAATTTCAGAAACTATATAGTCTGTACTAGCCTTCTTTTTGTGTTCTTAAAATTGTTCTGTTTTCTAAATAATGATACCATGTTCTTATGCTTGTAAGACCAAAGTTATGCAACAGAACCATGTAGTGAGATTGTTCAATAGCAGATGCCATGTAGTTTTTCTTAGCCATTATGTAACAGAACCACAAGACTGAATTTACAATTACAGTCAGATCTTATATGTGCCTTTTGTTGAACAGGTGGTGTGCAGCGTGAGTTGAGTGTGAGTTGTACTTGAGCACATCTAAACTTTATGTTGTATTGAGCCCTTTTTTTTAGATAAAGAGTGTTTATTAATATCGAGAAGATACAACATGCACCCAGCCTCTGCAACAACGCAATAACCAAATCTATTACGGATGCACACAGCCGAAAGACAATAAGAAGAAGAAATAAGTTGTATTGAGCTCTGGCGGATAAGATGGCGTTGACGAGCATCGCGTCGTGTAGAGGAAGCGCAAGCGCTGTAGTCAGGGAAAGCCGGCATCGTCAGTAGAGGACCGGTGGCAATCTGTATGCGCGGAGACATCGAGACCACATATGGGAATGCAAGCGAGGGGAACGCCTATGACGTGGGCCTACCTTTCGGGTACCCCACTATAAAGACAACTGGCCCGATCCAGTACTGGAGGCCAGCAAGGAAGGCCCAATATCAAGGAGTGCGACCCAAGGAAGGCACAACCTTTCCTATACTGTAAACCCTAATCGACATGGACTCCCGAGACCCAGCCTACTATATAAAGGCTGGGAGTGCCGCCGGTCTAGGGTACGTAATCTTCCTCATACACCGAACCTCTGCCCAGATCGCATCTGGGCATCGCCATTGTAACCTTGTACTCTCCACGAGATCAATAACCAAACAAGCAGGAAGTAGGGTGTTACCCTCCGGGGGCTTGAACCTGGATAAACCTTACTTGTCAGCCGCCGTTATCACCAGCGCCATCTTCTTCCCCCTCTTACGAAACCCAAGGATGTCATCTAAGGGACTTATCGTGGTACCCCCACGACAGCCTAGGGCAGCGACATTAGACGACAATGTCGCACTCCTTATGTCATAACGGCGTGCACGCTTGGCCGCGCCGTGCTCTGCCTATCCGGCACCGGTCACGAGACCACACCTAGGGTCCCCGCCGGTAGTTTTGCCGGTTGGGTGCACGCGTCATAACGGCGTGCACGCTTGGCCGCGCCGTGCTCTGCCTATCCGGCACCGGTCACGAGACCACACCTAGGGTCCCCGCCGGTAGTTTCGCCCGTTGGGTGCACACGGTGAACGCGCGTGCCAAGCGAGCTAGCGGCGTCCGTGCACATAAGGTGGCTTCTATCAAGACAACGGAAAGAGGCAGCACCGGTCGAGCCAACTGGTGGCAGCGACAACATAGACCGCCGACTGTGGCGTAGTCAGCAGGCCGGAGGCAAATGCAGAGCGAGGAGGGAGGTCACCGCTCATATTTAGCCGCCGTCTATTCTCCATCGGCCATTCACATGTTGCGGTCACTCCCATCCCACCGGAAACAACAATGTCGCCGCCACCTAAATACCACCGCCAGCAACTCTCACGCCGTCACTCCCATGTTGTCCCCATCGACTTCCACGTAGCTGGCACCACTCACGCCCCTACTCGCCTCCCTTGCCCAGCATCCCTCATGCAGCCGCTGCAAAATCAAATCAAATAGCCAGCAATCTTTCCATCCTCCTTCGTGTGCAGTCAAATCAAACAGATCAGATCCAATGTGTAAGAACTAAGAACAAATCAAACAGATCAGATCCAATGTGTAAGAACTAAGAACAGCTAAACCTAATACAAATAAAAGTAAAGGGAATCTTACCAGCCACTGTAAACTCAAAGGGGATCTGCTAAATCTCCTTCATCGAGTGAATTCCATCGAGGCAACTATTTCGCAGCAAAACGAGCACTACTTATCCTCATCGCGTTCAGGAAGAGAGAGTGGTCAAAGAGCTAGAGTCGATAAAACCAAAGAGGTGATATAACCGGTAAAAAACTGAAAACACATATCCTAAATGTGCTACCAGTAGAAAGACATGGGATAAATGAGCTGGATTGGTCTCACCATTACTTCATCCAATTCCAAATCGTTACTTTCAAGACAAGCCCAAGCCCATTTATGATACTCCCTCCGTCCCAAAATAAGTGTCTCAAGTTTGGTTAAAAGTGGATGTATCTATACATGTTTCATGTATAGATATATCCACTTTTGAGCAAACTTGAGACACTTATTTTCGAACGGAGGGAGTACATAGCAATGATGCCTATACTGAACAAATTATAAATGTAATTTAAATGCTTAATCCACGGGCGCGGCGTGCGCCGCGCCAAGGCCTACTAGTATACTATATTTGGTACTAATTTCATGTAAAATTGAAAACAAAAAGTGTTAGACTTATTTACAATATATAAGCTAGGTTTAAGGTGTTTTAAAAATCCTTAGAAAATTTACAAACCCTGACAATTAAAATCAGGATCAAAATTTGACATTTTAGGGACTAAGAGATTGTTGTATTGGATTTAGGTGACCAAACTTGTACTTCTCCATTAGATGAGGGACTAATAGTATATAGTTCATTTTAGACTACAATATGCACGCACATTCAACATTCTGACATGCACATTGCTACAGTGATGAACATCTTTAAAAATTACCCTTTTACCTTATGTTTTGCACTTTTTGCCACTTGATTACCTAATATGTTTCCACGTTCGTCTCTATCTCTCCCGCGTGGAAAATAGCGGTTTCGACTTAATGGACGGGGAGCTTGTTCATGATTTTGATGACAACCAACCATTCGAGGGAGTAGACCCTGTATGTCGACAAGAAGGCCAACATTCTCGTCTTCAACATCGGTGGTGACCAACGGTCGAGATGCACTAGCTGGACGTACATACATCAAGAATGTGCCCTTCTCTTTCTTAGTCTACAGAGAATACTCATTTCTACATTTCTCCTGATAATGAGGTGGTATAAGAATGCCCTTTAATTTATATTTTTTCGAAGGAGAAAAACACCGGCATCTGATCCGATTGGTGCAGGCTTCAATATAGGCATTCACATAAATGCCAGTGGTAAGCTTAAATGTTTCTAAAACAGCAAGGCATGATCATTTTAAATAGGTAAATACTACCGATCTGAGGCTGATGTGAAAGAAATTTTCGGACCCCTTGGACGCCGTCTATCTCGTCTCCATCAAACGACCTGTATTTGCTCTTTTTTTTCGTTGTTAAGCCCGGTGGAGACACCCCGTTACCAAAAAAATCCCCCAAATCACTCCCTTCCTGCTCTGCTCCCGACTCCCTCCCTGCTCTGCTCCCGACTCCCTCTTTCATTTGCGTCGCCGCCGCGAGACCGCGACACCCTCGCCCCGTCACTCCGGCGTGGTCTCGCCGCTTGGCGCCGATCTGGTCTCCCCGCCTCCTCCATAATCCTGCTCGTCGATCTGCTGCCACGCGGGGAGGTGTTGCCGGGGATGCACTGAATAGCCGTGGGCGCTTTTCGTGTTAGAGGCGGCGCAGTTGTGCCGTCAACTTGTCAAGGACCCAGTCTGACCTGCTAGGGATGAGATGCTTCCAGCTAGCGCCCATGATCAGCTGCTTCCCTCAAGGATCCGTCCTGCTAAGGGTCAGATGCATCCAGCTAGGGATTCAAGCTAATACCAACAGACCAAGGTATCAGTGTCTGGCTGTATATTCGATATGTCGTCAAGAACTTGCATCTGCTAGGTTTTTAGATCTATGTATGTAATATTAGTAATGATTATGTTGAGTCAAGATTGACTACGATTCATGCTTCTCAAGATTCTCTGCTTCCATGTAGTTTACTGTTACGCTAGGTGAGAGTGATATGCATGCTTCACATTTTATATTGATGATGATGAAGTTTGATGCATGTACGGATAAATTCAGTGAAAAAAATGATTTATTATACTATTCAAATTTGTATGTTTCTACATTGATTTCTTATGCTTCAAGTTTGTCAAGGATCCACTCCGGCCTGCGGGCCGTTAGCTGCTTCACCCCTCACGGTCACTACCTTCATCGGTTCAACGATGACACCATTCAAGGTGAAATTTATATGTTTCTAATATAAATGATTTTTATTGAGATAGCACCAGTTATGCGCTTCAAAAAGTTGTGCTTCCAAGTTCCAATGCATATTTGTTATACTGAAATAGAACTAATTCCTTGCTTAGAAATATCAATGCTTCCAATTTCAAATATCAGTGTTTCCGATACAAATAATTTATGTTGAGATTATCTCTTACTTCGAAATATACATGCTTCCATACTATATGTTTCTATTTGGCATAGATAGTCTGCAGCATATAACCATGCTTCTTCCTTCTTGATTTCAGTTATTGTCATTTTCAGTACCATTGTAATTTAAATATTGTCCTCTTACTACTAGTTATATTTCCAGGCTTCGAAGCTTCTGCATGGTACTAGTTATGTTGGGATAGTATAAGATTTATGCTTCCAAAGCATGCATGTGTTTTTTCATGAGAATTTGGATAAATAGAACCATGCGTCTACCTTCTTACATTGTTGTTACATTTTCAATATAATTGTATTTTAAATCTTGCCTCATGCTTCCTACATTTATCATATTTGCTCATGATTCAAGTCACCACATTACATATAACATTTTTTTCCAACTCTTGCTATAGGTCGGCTTCAACGACGTCTACGGTGAGCGAGGTCGAAATAATGTTGGTCAATGTCTCATGTTTGAAGCACTCGTACGAGTGACTTCTCATGCCGCCGTAAGCATACTAGTGTGCTGCTCCTAGTACCCTTGGTGCCCTTCACCAGCGGCTGTAGGCACTTCAGGAGGCCGGGAGGGTTACTAGCAGTGTCATGCTGTCGCTGTTGCTGGACATCTCGGCGAGCCTCTGATATGTTCCTCGTCGACATTGACCTCGGAAACATCCGTCAACACATCGGTTGTGCTGCCATGGTTTTTCCGGCGTGTTCATCGACTTCAACATCATTCGCAATGTAGACTAGTGCTTTGATGATCTTGTAGGTTGGAGAAGGTGGATGGTAGGCGAGCATTCTGCCAAACCATGTGACCGATTCTTATTGTACGCGGAAGCTAATTCTGATATTATTGGAAGAAAATTATATCCTCTATACACAACATTGAGGATGGAAGCATTTATTTTGTTCATTTTAAGCAAATACTATCTCCTTCGGAAGCAGATTGTATGATCTTTCAAAACCAGTGTTTGATTGAAACAAATGCTTGTTAATTGGAAGCAAACACTATTTTCATTCTAGAAAAAAAATATTCTCTGTTGGAAGCATGTTGATATTGAGTAATATTTGTTGCATTTCTTCTTGTCTCGGAAGCAATCTCACCAGCCAATAGAAACAGAACATTCTTGGTAGGAAGCAAATTAAGTTGCATCGATATTAAGATAAAACAACATTTTTTAAAACAACAATTAGATCGGTCATGTTTATTCCAAGGAAATACTCCATTAAATTGCTTCCATTAATAGAAACAATGCTTCCATGGTACCAGTAAGTTGTGGTTACTGAAAAAATATTAATTTGCTAGTATATTTTATTATTCGGAACCAACTCATAATTTTCCAAAATATTCCTAAAAATAAGGAGCTGTTTTGGATTGATCGGCAGTTTTATAGGAAGCAGTTAAAAGGAAGAGTGAAACGCACGAGAGGTCACCAAGTTGCATGAAATATAAACATTGGTAACCAACTTGAAAAAGCTCAAAACGTGATCACCAACTTGTACATTGGCGACACGTTGGTCACTCTGTCATGACCGACGTTAAGTCACTGACGGGTCAGTTTGCTTTTTACGAAAAACCCCTTAAACTTTTGTTTCTTTTAATTATTGGGTCCTTTTTTATATTTATTTTTGCCCTGTAATTTTGTCGTCGGCGGCTTTAACTTTTGCGCTCTACTCCGGCACCTGCACCACCTATGACTGCGCCAGGACGAAATTGAAATTAACCTGCTGCCACTCTGCCATGCAACCGCAGATCAATTGGCCTGGCAATGCAAGAAGTGGAATCAAATCTTGGTCCTCTGATTACCGGACATATTACTCGTCCACGCATCAGCGCATGCGTGTCTCGTTCCAAAAGACGACGCTGCAGCTAGCCAGCGACAAGGCCACAAGGAGATGCTCTAGCCGATTATAATGGCGTCCAGCTCGGCTCTCAGCACAGCCGCTCTCGCCGGCCGTCTCCGCGCTTGCGGGCCGTCCTGCCTGGACCAGCCGAGGCGCAGGTGCGCTAGGTGCGGACGGAGAAGGGAGCCTGGGAGCACGCCACGGCCTTGGCCGACATCGACAGCGTAAGGGCCTCCATGCCTCTGGGCGTCAAGGGCGCACGGGCGCGGTCGATCCCGACGTTTCCATCAATCCATGCGGCCGTCGAGATGCTCTGGAGCTCCGTCGTGGCATGTTCTTAATCCTCCCCGAGCCGTGCTCGCCGGGACAGCCGGGAGCCGCCGGAATCGAGCCGTCTTCCTCGTCTCCGGTTGGAGATTGCCGCCGTCGATTAGCCGCCGTCCGACCTTCACCGAGCATGCTGACCATACCTACGCACTCCTGGTGAGCTTGCAGTGCTCGGGAGACCATTTTCCCTCTCCCTCTCGCTCTAGTTCAGCTCGCCGCCGTGCGCCTCCTCCGGCCGCCACGAGAGCTTGTCGTTGGACAAGCTCCGGCCACCATAACAGGGTGGCGCCGCCACAAAATTGGTCCCGCAGTCGTGCACGTCCAGAGCGCTCCGTCGGGAAGGCCCTCGCTCCTTCCTTCGTCGAGCCCTGGTTGACAGGAGGTATCTAGCCATTGCTGACGTATTCCTTTTTCTTTCCAAAAAAGATCTAGTTTGAGAAGAAATAGAAATTTAAGAGGTTTTAAAAAAAAAAACTGCCACGTCAGCGACTTAACATCCGTCGTGACAGAGTGACCAACGTGTCGCTAATCTACAACTTGGTGACCACATTTTGAGCTTTTTCAAGTTGGTGACCAATACTTATATTTCGTGCAACTTAGTGACCTCTTTCACTCTAAAAGGAACGTAATCAAAGCTAACAACCAGGCCCACGCATGCATGGTGTTAGCAGTCACACGATCTGCTTGCATCCTACGGCAGCAGGGGAGTCCGATGGATAGCGAGGGATCGGCTTCCGATTCCTAGTACGTGCACTTTCAACAGGCGCCGTGATTGATTCCTATGTATTGCACAAGTTGGACAATATAATAACTTATATTTGCGCAAAGATATACTCTATGAAAGGAGGAGTCAAAATAAGTTTGAAGGCACATACGTAAAAAAGAATAAAATGTTAATTTGGAGGCAGAAACCACACGCGCAACCCTTAGTATCATCACCTGGTAATGGTATCCTCGTGACTTGATTCTCTCCATGCGACGCATGCTTCCTTTGTCCTGGCAATATATGGCACAACTACCAAGGTCTAACTCCACACATTGAGTGAACTCGGCATCGAGGCGCTCGTGGTAGTAGATGTGGTTATTCATCACCCCACCGCGTCCGTCGGCTGCCGACATGTGCACCATCTTGGAGCATGATGCCCCTAGAAACAAGGCGTGGTCGCCCAAGCTCGTCATCTCCCTCCATTTGTAATTGTATGGCAATCGGATCTCGACATCGTTGACCAGCACAAACACTTTGAAATATTTACCTTGTGAACCCAACATGGACGCGGGTTCCATTGTCACTGCTACCGCTAGCGTGCTCGCTACCACAAATATGTACTAGGTAACACGGCGCGGCGACACGCCGCACCCCTGGCGACAATTTTGTCAGAAATCTATTTAAAAAGCTAGCGTCAAAAAGTGTATTGCCATAGTATACATCATGAAATTCAGCCTGTATACTTGTACCACACAAAATTCTAGTATATAGCCCAATAATGTAGCATCTTCCTGCCAAATTGCATCAATTAGTGGAGATAGGCAGATATTGCATGTTGATAGTGAAATGGCCCTAGAGATGAAGTGTTGGACCATCTAGACTCAAGTGTCTTTGGCCGATTTTATGAGTCACCAGATTACCTATAAGGGAATTGGCTGTAAGATAGGAGCTTCTTACATAAATGTCGCACATAATTACCAAAGAAAGGCTAGAAGATGACATCAACAATTGAGAGAATTTACAATTCTCATATAAAGAAATAATTCATGTTGAAAACTGAATAATGTATAGTCATTCTATGGCTGCAAAAAGTTTCAGCCACCTGTGAACTTTATAGAAGACTTATATGAGAAACTTCTGGTGTTGTTTTTATTGACACCTAGGGAACATATTTGTCAAAAGGTGAGTAGAAGCATGAACTTTGGTAATATCCTCTGTCTACAATAACCCCTTAAGTACAGAATTAAGCAGAGAGATAGTTCCATTTTATAGATACGTAGGACTTCCTATAACTTCCCATTTCAGGTAGTTCCTACAGGATGAAATCAAGGCAAAAAAGGAATATTTTTTGTTGCTTTAGTTTTAGACAGATAAAAAAACTAAGAGTAGGAAGGAGAAAAAATATAGTCTTTCATGTCCTCATAGAATAGTGCACAAGTGGTATGTGAAGCATGCTTGGAGAGACAAAGGATAAATAATACATGCATGTATTAAATGGAAACACAAGAGTCTTGTGAAGTAGTCATGTACGCTTGGTATCTCTTAAGCACCACTAAAATCACAATTGCAAACATGACGGTCCCTCAAACTGGAAAAAGAGAACGTACTTATTGCAGGAAACATAATTAAAATTTACACAAACTGTCTTGTGGTTTGGAACGTACTTACCCTAAGATACTGTTGAACCACAAAGTAAATGGTGTTGGATAGCAATATATAAGATAACATAGTGCACAACCTGGTTATAAGAGGAATTAGAAGATATGAAATCAGAAGAATTTACATCCCCTAATCGAAAGAGAAAGTGTAATCAACAATATATTTTACAGTACATAAAATAGTCTAATGTAAATGCCACCTTGATTAAACATGCTGATAGTAACTTATCTGAAACTACGTCAGACCACATAAACAATCAGCTTGATGTTTGTTGCAGCTATTTCTCCACCAATACAGAATGGAAGCACAAGTGAAGTTCAGTGTTTAATGTAATCAACGAAGAGAGATTGAACCAACTTTTCTAAGCGTTAGCATTAGCTAAGAACTAATAAACTGTGCCGGAAACAACGGCATATATCAATACCACTATTCATTGTCCGTCCCAAATTAACATTCAGAAAAGCGAGGTGGCCACTGAGCCTGCTCGCCAACGTGATGGCATACAACATTTCAAAAAACTTACAAACTCAGACTGAAAGTTATTTATTTCATCCGTATAGTTGCAGGGTTGACGCCGCATGCATTGGTCTAGCTCCTTGTGACTGGCAACTGTGGCAGTTCCTTGTGGTGCGTCCACTATGCCTCCAACGACCATGACGGAGATTTCTTGTATACAATAGAAACATATGTGAGAAACAAAGAATGATTTGGATCGTATGTAGCAAAACTTCTATACAGTAGAAGCATACACCAGAGAAAAATGAAGCATGGAACATTTATATCAGACATTAAGAAGCATGAAGACATAGATATGAAGCACAGTATGCATAGATATGAAGCATGGTATAAGTTGACATCAACTTGTAAATACATATGCACAATAAAAATGTTAATTATATGAACCAGATTACTTGAATGTGCCATTGCAAAGCAAACAAATTCAGGATATCATGCATCCTTCATAATTTTGAACACGGATGAGAAATATAGAAAGTCATGTGGCAATGCTAAGTTAAGTCTCTAGAAATGGTAACATATACACCGCCACAAACTTAGGAAGCATGTGTTTGAGATATTAGAAGCATCAATTCAAACTTAAGAAGCATGGTCGTATAGGCCATCCTCTAGACATTATCGGCACATATTAGATATATATTAATCATGGAGTCTCTGTAGCAAAATGCTATCACACATATGCGAGACATTGTGGAAGCATTTAGGAATCAACGTGGATTTCACAGCTAAATTAATATTTGTGCAAGTAAAGATGTAGCCATGCAGTTTCTAAAACTAATACTTGTTATAGCAGTAGCAACTTTGTAATCTAGTCTAGTATCCAGTATTAAGGTCTCCACATACTGATGGTAACACAAGGTCCTTCCAGGGAAATACAGGTCACTGGGGCAAGTTCATGGCAGCAAATTTCAGTATAGTAAACCACGCTCGCATAGTAATAGAAAATGGCTAGTGCACTAGTAGAAAACCATCTTTGGTCCAGGGCCGCCCCAGCCATTAGCCCCGGTTTCAGGTAAAAACCGGGACCAGTGCCTGGACTGGTCCCGGTTCGAGTTGCCACGCCCCGTGGACCATTGGTCCCGTTCGGTTGGGGGTATTGTCCCGGTTCTTGGCACGAACCGGGACCAAAGCTCCAGAGCCAGACACGTGGCGTGCGGCGGAGCTTTGGTCCCGGTTCGTGCCAAGAACCGGGACCAATACCCCTTCCTGCCTATAAATAACCCCCACCCCCCTTCTCTCCTCTAATTTTTTTCTCTTGGATTGGTGGGAAGTGGGTGCATTTTTTTTCCTTTGCCACGCACAAGATGTGTTCGATGAAATGCCCGACCACACTTAAGTTCACACAAAATATCCTCGGCCAGGTTAGCAACTTTATCCTTTTCGTCTGTAATTGATACAGAAATATTGCACGTGTCGATGTACGTGGCATTTCACTATTCAAGATGTTATTGTAATGGTATTTGATAAACTTAATTATATATATGATGCAGATTGGATGCACGGATGCGATGGATGTACGGCGAACGACGCAGTTCCGAGTTTATTGCAGGCCTGCATAAATTTCTCGATGTGGCTGAGGCAAACAAAGTGAATAATTTTATGCTTGTCCATGTGAGAAGTGTCGGAACGTCAGGGAGTACTCTGACCCGAGAACCATTCAAGACCACGTGATTCGGAAAGGTTTCATGCCCTATAATTGGACCAAGCACGGAGAAAGAGGGGTTACGATGGAAGACAATGAAGAAGAGAAGGAAGATGACAACTATCCTATGTTCCCTGACGAATGCGGTGATACTGTTATGGAAGACGTTGAGAGAAAGAGGTGAACATCGGCATCAGAAGACCCGCTGATGGTCTTGGTGGGGTCATTTCTGATGCAAAGCGAGAATGCGATACAGAAAAAGGAGAAGCTAAAGTTGGAGGCCATGCTTGAGGATCACAAAAAGTTGTTGTACCCAAACTGCGAAGATGGCAGCACAAAGCTCGTACCACACTGGAACTGCTGAAATGGAAGGCAGAGACTGGTTGTTCTGACAAGGGATTTGAGAAGTTACTGAAAAAAAGACGCCGAAAGCTTCCAAAGATAACGAATTGCCCGAGACTACATACGAAGCAAAGAAGGCTATCTGCCCTCTAGGATTAGATGTGCAGAAATACATGCATGCATTAATGACTGCATCCTGTACCGCGGTGAGTACGAGAACATGGATAAATGCCCGGTATGCAATGCACTGCGGTACAAGATAAAACAAGATGACCCTGGTGATGTTGAGGGCGATTACGAGCCCCCCCCGGAAGAGGGTTCCTGCTAAGGTGATGTGGTATGCTCCTATAATACCACGGTTTGAAACGTCTGTTCAGAAACAAAGAGCATGCCAGGTTGTTGCGATGGCACAAAGAAGAGCGTAGAAAGACGGGAAGTTGAGACACCCCGCCGATGGGTCCCTGGAGAAAAATCGACAGAGAGTTCCCAACATTTTCAGATGACGCAAGGAACTTAAGATTTGTCTAAGTACAGATGGCTTTAATCCTTTTGGGGAGCAGAGCTCCAGCCATAGCACTTGGCCCGTGACTCTATGTATCTACAACTTCCTCCTTGGTTGTGCATGAAGCGGAAGTTCATTATGATGCCAGTGCATCCAAGGCCCGAAGCAACCCGGCAACGACATTGATGTGTACCTACGGCCATTAGTTGATGAACTTTTGCAGTTGTGGTCCGAACTATGTGTACGTGTGTGGGATGAGCACAAACAACAGGAATTTGACCTATGAGCGTTGTTGTTCGTAACCATCAATGATTGGCCTCTCTTAGTAACATTTCAGGACAGTCAAAACAAGGGATACAATGCATGCACGCACTGTTTAGATAAGACTGAAAGTATACATTTGGGAAACAAGAATGTGTACCTGGGGCATCGTCGATTTCTTTCCGAACAGTCATGCCGTAAGAAAGCCCGGCAAGCATTTCAACGGTGAGGCAGATCGCCGGAAGAAGCCTAACCTCCCTGATGGTGATGTTATATATGACATGGTCAAGGATTTAGAAGTAATCTTTGGAAAGGGTCCTGGCAGTCTATCTGTTCCGAATGACGCTGACAACCACGTACCCATATGGAAGAAGTGCTCTATATTCTGGGAGCTACCCTATTGGAAATCCTAGAGGTCCGGGTCTTCAATCGACGTGATGCACATGACGAAATCTTTGCGTGAACCTGCTAGGCTTCCTGGGCGTGTATGGGAAGACAAAAGATACACCGGAAGCTCGGGCAGACCAGCAACGTATGAAAGACCCATACAACAAGCAGACGGATAAAGGGCGTCAATACTTAAGCAGCTACACTCTTACCAAAGCAGAGAGGAAATCTTTTTTGAATGCCTGAGCAGTATCAAGGTCCGGCTGGCTTCTCGTCAAATATAAAGGGGATAATAAATATGGCAGAGAAAAAATTCCAGAACCTGAAGTCTCATGATTGCCACGTGATTATGACGCAGTTGCTTCCGGTTGCATTTTGGGGGCTTCTACCGGAAATGTTCGAGTACCCATTGTGAAGCTATGTGCATTCCTCAATGCAATATCTCAGAAGGTCATCGATCCAGTAACTCTACCAAGTTTACAGAAGGCTGTGGTCCAATGTCTTGTCAGCTTCGAGTTGGTGTTCCCCCATCATCTTCAATATTATGACGCATCTCCTGGTTCACCTAGTCGACGAGATTGTCATTCTCGGTCCTGTATTTCTACACAATATGTTCCCCTTCGAGAGGTTCATGGAGTCTTGAAGAAATATGTTCATAACCGTGCTAGACCAGAAGGAAGCATCTCAAGGGGCTATGGAACAGAAGAGGTCATGAGTTCTGTGTTGACTTTATTCCTGACCTTAAGCCGATTGGTGTTCCTGAATCGCGGCATGAGGGGAGACTGAGTGGAAAAGGCACGCTAGGAAAGAAAGCACTGATATGTAGGGACGGGCATTCTTTAACTCAAGCACACTACACAGTTCTACAAAGTTCCACCTTCGTGGCTCCGTATACGAGGAACACAAGAATTATGTACGCTCCAAGAACCCGGGAAGGATGACTCCTGGATTTAAAGAAAAACACATGGAGACCTTCGGCAGTTGGTTGCGATTACAGCTCATGAATGACACCACTGTCGGAGATTCAGCTCTACTTGTTGCCGCGTCACCATCTTCGACTGTATTGAATTTCCAAGGGTACGAGATAAATGGGAATACATTTTACACGATCGCCCAAGATAAAAAGAGCACCAACCAGAACAGTGGTGTCCGCTTTGATGCAACAAACGACGATGGCAAATGGACACATACTATGGTCGCATAGAGGAGATATGGGAACTTGACTATGGACCTACTTTTAAGGTCCCTTTGTTTCGGTGCAGTTGGGTCAACATGAATGGAGAAGGGATAAAGGTAGACCAGCTGTACGGGATGACAACAGTGGATTCTGCTAAGCATTCAAACCGACAAGTCCACAGTTGAAGTCCACGACTCATTAAGTTGGGACCAAGCGTTGTGGTCCGACATGAAAGAAATGCTCACAAGTAATTTCAATCATTATCGCATTATATCGCCCTCTTTCGTTCGTTCCCTGATGTCAAGTAATAATAATTCCTTTGTTCATTTTCTTTGCCAAAGCAGGTGTTGGACAATTTTCAAACAGAAGGTAGAAGGTCCATTCAAAGATGAGCTAACTTATAAAACGGTGGAAAGTCCGCAGCAGCCACCGGGAGTAATTTATGTGGATTCTACGTTTGCGAGTTCATTCGCGAGTTGACCACTGAGCGGAGAACAACTGCTTTCAGCAAAATGCGGGAGAAGATCGACCCAGAACTGCGCGTAGGAGCAATTCAAGAGGAATTGGCGGGATTTCTGCTTAGGGAGGTCATCGATGAAAGGGGAGAACATTTTGCTTCGGACGATGAACTACATATGCCTTGATGGCTTGATCTATCTCCATGTAATTAAATAGTTGTATTCTCGCAAGAGATCGAATATTAATATATATGCATCAACATGTACTGTGTATATAGTAGAGCGTATAATATGCGTACGGAAACGATGGAGAGCACGTCGGCGATGCGAAGAAGGGGGAGACGACGGAGGCACCGGCGAGAGGAGAGGGGGACCGGCGAGAGGGAGAGGGGGCACCGGCGAGAGGGAGACCCTAAACCCTAAATACCAAAAAAAAAAAGCACTCATTGGTCCCGGTTCGTAACACGAACGGGACCAATGAGTCTGCCCCCACGCCCAGCCAGAACTGGCCACGTGGCCACCCATTGGTCCCGGTTCGTGGCCCAACCGGGACTAGCATTAGTCCCGATTGGCCAGTCCCGGTTGGGCAACCGGGACTGATGGCCCAACCGAACCGGGACCATAGGCCCATTTTCTACCAGTGGTGGTTATTATCCTGCAGGATATTTTCAAGTGCCACTATCTTACTATGACCGAAATTCTTGAAACCACGCCAAGATACTTTTAAACTTTTAAGGATAACTTCGTATTTACAGTCCCAGAAATAAGTTGGAACTGCAGGGATCGCTAAAGTTACTCCCTTGGATACCGAGTGAATGAAATTTGCACATGTCATAGGGTAAATGTGATTTACCAGGTTAAGTGGTTGTAACGTCATCTGTGCATAGACTTCATCTGTTTCAGCATCAGATTGAAGGCAGCAACACCAATGATGTAACACAAAGATAGAAGTGAGGTTATATCGGCGTGGAAAAATATGCTCCAAATCTCCATACTTACATGCATAGTCACATATGCAGCTGGCATATAAGCCGTGGAGGCATGTTAGGATAGTTGGGGATCTGCGACTCTATTTCTTTATTTGTCGACGGCTCGACCCAGCTACCTGAGACAGAAATTCACCCAGTACATCAACATAAACAAAGAGAGCAAATGATTTCTGACATAATTAAGCCAGATTTCACTGCCAACGAAAATGGCACACTATATATGATTCAGGATCATGCAAAAGCTCAGAATTACACTAACCAGCTCGCTGCGACCCTGTGGGAAATACACTACCCGGCTGCCGACTGCAGGCAAGGAAACAAGCGGGCCAGCACAGGCATGCCATAGTTCTGAATTCAGGCACTTGTGATCCTCAACAGCTGTAATGGCAAAATATTTTTGTGCAGAAGACTTGTCAGTGTTGATTTCTGGTTAATATTGATAGCTGTAACAGCTCTGAATTCGGATGCTCGTCTCAAGATTATTCAAGTGGCCTTAGGTTATTATTTTTAATCTCTCTGAAAAAAGCAATTATTCGGATGAAATAAATAACTTTCAGCAAAAAAAGTTTTTTACTGAATTAAGATAGAGGTCAAGAAATTGGATGGGAAAGAAGAGAGATCGCAGAACTGAAATCCCCTTTGCACCAAGCCAGCCAGCCACAGGGGATAACTAGAAGATCAGAGCTGAAGTAAAGCTATAATGCAATAAGAACACCTCAACCAGGTGCAAGAATTCAGTCAAGGATCTCGCAACTTTCCATCACACGGATGCGAATTCAAGGTCGGGCGTAGCAATCAGCTAAAAAAGCACGATTCTACGGGTGGCAGGAGAAAAAGTGGAGAGATTCGGCGACGGTGCCGGGCAGCACTCACAGGGCGATCCAGACGGCACCGACGAGGGGGATAGAGCCCAGAGGAGGCCGCAGGCGAGCCCCACCGCCTGCCGGATCCAGTGCAACGCATCCAGTAGCTGGTCCCTGTCCCACGCGGCCTCCGGGTCTAGGTACCGCGCCATATTCAACGGCAGCGCGTGGCCGCCGCCGCCGCTGTCCTGCTTCTGCGCCTGCGCGCGCAGTTGCTTCGATGGCCGGAAGCGGGGAAGACCGCCACGTCCCTCGATCCGCGAACTTCGAATGGATTGGAGAGAGGAGGTGACCGGAGAGGGACGGGGGAGGGTCACCGACCGGCCGGAGCGGCGGCCATCTGGGGAGCAGGAGGGACAAGGTCGACGGAGCACAAGGGATGAGGAGGGTTACTGGGTAAATGCGCCAAATTTCAGCGGCTGCGCCCGCGCGCGTGCCGGAGCGGAGACGGGCGACGCCGGCACCGGCCTAACCGGAGACTCGCAGTGGCCTGGTGACACCGAGACCAAGGCAACCGGGTGACCCGCTGGTGACCGGGAGGTGGCCTGGTGACAGGGCGATCCAGACGGCACCGACGAGGGGGAAGAGCCCAGAGGAGGCCGCAGGTGAGCCCCACCGCCTGCCGGATCCATTGCAATGCATCTGGCAGCTGGTCCTTGTCCCACGTGGCCTCCGGGTCCAGGTACCGCGCAAACTTCAACGGCAGCGCATGGCCCCCGCGCCGCCTTCCTGCTTCTGCGCCTGCGCGCGCAGTGGCTTCGATGGCCGGAAGCGGGGAAGACCGCCACGTCCCTCGATCCGCGAACTCTGAATGGATTGGAGAGGAGGTGACCGGAGAGGGACGGGGGAGGGTCACCGGCCGGCCAGAGCGGCGCCATCTGGGGAGCAGGAAGGGACAAGGTCGAGGGAGCACGAGGGGATGAGGAGGGTTACTGGGTAAATGCGCCAAATTTTCAGCGGCCGCGCCCGCGCGCGTGCCGGAGCGGAGATAGGTGACGCCGGCACCGGCGTAACCGGGAGACTCGCAGTGGCATGCGCTGCGCGCGGCTGGTGACGCCGAGACCGGGGCAACCGGGTGAACCGCTGTGACCGGGAGGTTACCTGATGACGTGTCAGCGTCAGGTTGAACAAAAATCGGAGCGGAACCGGCGGGGTAGCACTGGGCGGCGTGGAGAAATCGTAGCAGTCCAACACGCCGATCGGACGGCCAGCAAGGGGCACGACGTGGATGGCGGGTTGAGCCGAGAATCCTACCAACTTATATATAGGTAGTATTTGGCAGGGACGACCACACGCCGTACAGATCCATGATTGGGCAGCTGGTGGTAGTTGATTGAGCGGGATGGCCACTGGAACGCCGTCTTTTCTAGGCCGATGGCATACTTGAATAAGAATCCACGAGACGAGAGGCATAGAGCTCTCCCTTGCAGAAGACGATGTCCACCATCTTTTTTTTTAAAGAGTATGCTGGCATACCGTAGCTTTATAGAAGGAGAGCAATCAAATTACAAGATACTGGATCCCCGATGCAAACATCAGGGCCAGCGAACTCCGCACTCACACTTACACTACTCTCGCGCCATTGTTACTCTACTCCTTCTCCCTCGAGCTTGCTGCCACAGCTGAAGCTCGTCTCCGATCCTGCTCAAGAGCTGTGGGACATTTACACTGATCTCGAACGCGGCCGAAAAACACGCGTGTTTCTTTGTTTCCACAACATCCAGCGACAAGAATGACTAGCGTATCGAACTGTCTCCTATCTCGTTTCTGAACTCCGTCTCTTGCCTCAAGCCACCAACGCTCCAGAGTTGCATCCGGGCTCGGGGCTTGGATCAGTAGACCAGCTCTAAGCAAACAGCCCATCCATATTTCCCTAGCATACACGCACTGCACCAAAACATGATCAGTGTTGTCTTCGTCTTGGAGGCATGTATAACATGCATACTGGTGCTGTTGGAGCACATGTCTCGCCCTCCGATCAGATGTCCACAAACGGTACTTGGTAGCAAGCCAACCAAAAATCTTGCACTTTACCGGCGCATAGGACCGCCATAGAGGCTTGGCGATCACACTCCTCTACTGCCCGTGGCACAACATGTCATATGTCGACCTAGCTGAGTACAATACCCGAGCTCGCACCAATCCACCTGAACGTGTCTGCGGCCTGCTCGTCACGCTCTACTGAATTCACCTCAAACCACAACCTGTGAACTCATCCAGTCCCTCTTCGGACAGCTCCTCCGAGATGTCCAAGGTCCAGCTGTTGTTTACCATCCCTTGGGCTACAGTTGTTGTATTTCTCCTCCTGGTGCTCACCGCAGCGAGAACGTTGGGTGCAATGTCTGAAACCCTACCACCATGCACCCATTTGTCTGTCCAAAACAACACCTTCTCGCCGTTCCCGACTGTGATCTGGGCCAGGCTATGAAATACAGCCAAAGCTTCCTTGTCTCTCCATGCCGGCAGCCCCTGCCAAGGCCTGGATGGGTCAGTGCGGCGCAGCCACTCCTATCTCACTCTCAAGGCCAGGCCTGCAAGCTAAGATCCTTGATCCTAGTCCTCGTGCATAACAGGCCGGCACACGGTGTCCCAAGCCACCATACATTGCCCTGCTGAAACCTCTTTCTTCCCAGCCCAGAAGAAAGCTCTCATCCATCCTTCGATCTCCTCTAGCAGCCATGTCGGGGCTTCCGCAATAAGCAGATGTGCACTGCCTTCGCTGCAATGACGGCTTTGAT
This sequence comes from Poa pratensis, assembly GCA_947311845.1. NCBI lineage: Eukaryota > Viridiplantae > Streptophyta > Magnoliopsida > Poales > Poaceae > Poa > Poa pratensis. Next base: position 60,395,173 of record CAMZMU010000057.1, on the reverse strand, counting down.
CAGAGTTAGCCGACCCTCTCGCGCAATCATCCCACGCTGCCCATGCCGGCATGAAATCGATCGCTTTATCCAACATCGGCTGCCACTCGGCCTTGGTCAGTGGATGCAAGGCTAGCTGCAAACCCAGGTACCTGATGGGAAAATTAGTCACCTCACAGCCGATCACCCGTTGCACTCCCTCCTCATCCTCCTGTTCCCCACGGATTAGCGTAGCAGAGGTTTGGTATAATTAATCTCCAGACCTGACGCCTCTCCAAACATATTTAGCAACTCTTTGATCATCCACAGCTCCCTGTTCTCCGGCCTAAGGAAAAGGACAACATCATCCGCGTATATAGATACACGCTGCAATGGTCGAATTCCAACTAGCTCCGAGAGCCAATTCCCCTCCACTCCAGTGCGAATCTGACAAGTGAACACCTCCATACCCAGCACGTACAGCAAGGGCGAAGTAGGATCTCCTTGCCTCAACCACCCACGCACGTGCTGGATTCGCGCTCCTGGGACTCCATTCACCCATGACCTTTGTCGATGCCGTGTTCAGAAGAACCGCCAGCCACTTGAGGAAAAGCGGACTAAAACCCATATGCCGGAGCACTTCAAAGAGGAAAGGCCAAGAAATCGAGTCGAAATCCCTAGATATATCTAATTTGAGCAAAAACCCCTTCTTCCTCCTCTGGTTTATTTTCCGTGCGACTTGGCGAACTAACATAAAATTGTCGTGTAGGCTTTCTCCCTCGGATAAACGCAGATTGACTTCGCTCACCAGCTCCCTTTCTTTGGACGCAGTCTATTTGCGATTCAACTTAGAGAACAGCTTCGGGAAGCTGTGCACTAAGCTAATTGGCCGGAAATCTCCGATACTTATCGCCTCCGCTTTCTTGGGAATAACGTGATCAGAGCTTTGTTCAATCCGCGAAACACCTCCCATCTCCGACTGCAAGCTTCAGGAGTCCACCATCACATCCCTCTTGATCGTCGGCCAGGTGCGCTTGTAGAAGGCACCAATAAACCCATCCGGGCCTCGCGCGCGATCGGACGGCATCTCTTTTATACTGCCCAGACTTCCTCTTCTGAAAACACCTCATCTATGCCCTGGAGATCAAGGCGTGGCAGATTCAGAGCCTCGAGGTCCAGACTGTGTGCTCTCTCTGTTGGTTCCTAGCAGCTGCACATACGCTCTCGTAAACGCATCGACCTTCTCGTCCTGTCCAGTAATGATCTGGTTATTGACGGCGATGCTCGGATGAAATTCCTCGCTCTTCTCCCGTTGGCTACTGCGTGGAAGTGCTTAGTGTGTAGCATTCCCTCCCTCATGAAGCCATCTCACTCGCGATCGCTGACGCGCAATCGTTCTCTCTAGCGACGACAGTCCTAGAACAACAAGTTTCAGTGTTTTTCCGGAGGCACAGCTCTCCGGCCGACAGGTTCCTGTTTCCTGTGCCTCGTCTAGCTTCTGTTAACCAGATTGGCCGCTGCGATCTTGATCTGGACATTACCAATCTTCCGTTGTCCCCACGACTGCATGTACTCCGCGGTGTTTCTAAACAGCTCTGACCAGTCTCCTGAAGGGACCGTAATCGATCTATTACAGTGCCACTTCCTTGATTGTGTCGTCAAAGCCCTCCAATTTCAGCCAAAAGAGCTCGAATTGGAATCTCCTCTTGGGCTTGCAATTGGCACACAGCGCCAGGAGCAGCAGCGTATGATCCAAGATGGACGAGGACAAGCGCCTGCAAGATAGCGTCAGGTGCTGCAACTTCCAGTCCACACCGTGGCCAGCACGCGATCGATACGTGTCATTGTAGGCTCTGCTCTCCCGTTACTCCAGGTATACTTCCTCCCGTGTAGAAACTGATCTTTTAACTCCAGATCTCGCACCAAATTCCTGAACCTCATCATCATATCCTATTTAGATTGTTGTTATTTTATCGCTCGCACTCAGGATCATGTTGAAATCACCAGCTACAACCCACGGCCCAGGTCACAATGCTCTGCGGTCCATCAGCTCATTAGGAAAATTATCTTTTCCTCCGTGGACTGCGGCCCATATACCGTGGTGATCCACCACTATCATTATCGATAGTGCAAACCTCTCCCGTTAGTGCGTAAGTATCGAAACTAATATTGGAGACCTTCACAACTGACGAGTCCCAAGCAAGGATTTTCCCGCCTCTAGTCTCAATCGCCGGAAAATAAGCAAAACCATCAAATGATGGACCCAAGCATTGCAAAACCGTAACTGTCAACCACATTCAATTTGGTTCTAGCAAACATATAAGTTTAACTCTCAACGCCTCCACAAAGTCTCACACAGCGTCTCTCCGGGCTGGATCGTTCAACCCACGAACATTAGTTAAGCATCTCTAGTTTAGATCCATTAAAAACTACTCTACACCGCTCTACCGTAGATCACGGTACTCAATGCACCGGCGACACCATACGATGTCCACCATCAATGGATATATGTTAGTGCCACAGCCCGAGTCATCCACCCACGTCTGAGCAGGCAACTCTGCATATTGCTATCCTTGCACGTTGTGGTTATTGCGGCGAGATGCAGTGGCTCGACGAAGGGTTCTTCCGAGAAGATGATTTTCTTAAGGGGACCCGACGACGGTGATGAGGAGATGGAATCCCACGTCGAATTCCGTCGTCGAATTGGGCATCTACATGCAAGTATCCTCTGTTTTTCAGAACCCAGATCCGGAGAATACGTTCACGATCAGGAGTAGGGAGCCGGTGGTGGCGACAACCCAGCCGCCATCGTGGGATCCGACGAACTGTTTGCCCCACGGGAACCACGGCACACGCACGGCCCTACCATCCTCGGGGCTATACGCCCGTGCCTTCCGATCGAGCTTGCCGTTGCTCGTCGTCCAGGCGAGCAGCAGCGGGAGAGGTGGGAGGGCAGTCTGCTCCGCCGCAAACTGCGCGCCACGACGTGCACCGCGGCGAACACTACTAGAAACAAGAGCTTTCGACTAGGGCCGATTTTGCCTTAGTCCGGGTTGCTTAAGACCCGAGACTAGAGGGGGGCACTAGTCCCGG